>PVIR01042733.1:0-12096 GCA_004026965.1 Petromus typicus | reverse complement strand
CATTCCTGTGCCGCGCTTCGACCCTCTCAGCTCCTTTCCTGCTCATCACTGCTGATATTTGCAAAACTTCCAAAATTAGTGTCATCTGCAAATTAGCAAGTCGTATCTTCCCTTTCAAAACACTAATCGGATCTGGCCCTATTTACCACACTGTCACCCCTGGCCATTTTATTAAGCTCTCTCTATCCACGCAGAGGGGTGGAGGGTTTGGGATAGTGGGGGGCGGGGGGCAAAGACGAAGGTTCAGAGAGGAGAGATTCCAAACTCCCAGCCGTGGGACACACTCGGAGGAGAGGCCTTGCCACTGAGATCAGCACGGAAACCCGCTTTCCTGCCAGCACAGAGGACTCTGAGCTCCACTTGGGGCAAGAGTCACCAGGGGCTGAGCCACCACCTCTGCTCTTTCTGTAGGAAAGACAGTTACAAACAGCATCTTGGAAGAACCGGCAGATGAAGGGACTCCGCGACTTCTGCCCGCCGGCCCTGACCGCACCGGAGGACAGTGCTGCGCTCCACCGTGCTGCGGAGGGCCGGCCCCTGCCCTGGGCTCCACGTGCTTGCTGACCTGCAGCCACCTCTCCTCCTCCCTCCACCACGGCCAAGATGATTGGTGTGTGGACAGCGTGTGACCGAGCAAGATGGAGACTTCTCCGTGGGGCAGCTGCCGGCCCTCCCGGGAGACAGCACTTTCTTTCTTGTCTGGGGTTGCAGTAGAAGGCAGACTCCAGAGCTCCCAGGAGTCCCCGGGGCACAGCCAGGGTGGCAGGGTGTGGAGCAGGAGGGCAGGGGTGGGCAGACACCAAGGCACAGTGGCATCGCTTTCTTGTGACCTCTAGCTCTCTAGTTTTCTGAGTCAGGAAGTAGCCCCTCTTGCTGAACTCAAACTGAGTTCAAGTTCCATTATTCATAAAGAGTGTAAAAACAGGCACTGATGCACGCAGGGGAGCTGACTGTCGTCTTAGGGGACACTCGCCGTCCCAGGCAAGGAGACGGCAGGGGCTCTGCTGTGGGGGCTACTGTGTGTCAGCTGTGGCCGCTGGCAGCGGTGGGGAGCACATGGGCCTGGGCCAGGCGCCCTCCAGGACAGCTGTGAGACTGAGGGCGCGTTCCCTGAGCTGGCTGAGCCTCAGCTGCCCGATCCAGTCTGGATGGTGGGGTGCACCCCAGAGCCGGTTTCAGCCGGCTGATGCGTCTGGCAGGGCGATCCCTGCAGAGCCTGAGTGAGCGAGAGTGACCTCAAACCAGGCTCTTAACGTCAGGCTGGTTTCTGAGGCTGTTGTTGCAAAGAAACTGAGAGTGGCTTGGAATGGAAGGAGCTGTGAGGATTCCAAATAAATCACCTTCCCCTCTCCACAAGCGGAGCTTCCCGGAGGAAGCAGGAGGGGACAGCGTTCAGAAGGGCGTTGGGTCTGAAGGAAAGGGCGCAGTGTGTGGTGGGGACGCTGCCACGACCCTTTCAAAGGCCCAGGCTGAAGGGCAGGAGTGTGCCGGCCTGGTTCACTGAGGAGAACTCGAACTTGGGGGCCCTGAGCCTCTGCAGAGGGCCTGCTCCTCCTCAGGGGCACACGCTGCTCCCTCACTCTCCTAGGGCACCCCAAGAGCCCCAGACTCTGAGCATCCTTCGGGGCTGGCTGGAGCCTGATCTCTCCCTCCCTGGTCCCCAGACTGGCTTCTGCCAGACCAGAGGAGGGTCCCTGAAGAGCCTGGTCAGGGTCCCAGGGGCCGGGGAGGAGCAGGCAAGGTTCCCTGGGGACGGCAGGGGCAGCGCCGCAGCTCAGGTCTTCAGGAGATAAGACTGGAACAGGCCACAGGCGCAGGGCAGGAGAGGAGCCCACGGGCAGAGCCACACCAGGAGGCCGCGGAGGACCTCGCAGCCCTGAGGCCTCAGCCTGCAGAGCCTGCACCGGGGGAGGCTGATACGGGCCCCTGCAAGGGAGCCAGGAGGAGGGAGGAGCAGCCGGGACGGCTGGGGCCCCGGAGGTCACAGAAGGTGCTTTAGTAGGCTTGTAAAGCGTTTTAAAACATTACAAAATTACTCAACATGTGAGAATCTGGAGCTCATACAGAGGCTAGATTTCTGATTTCTCGGATGACAGAGGATCTGGCACCCAGGGTGTGATCCTGCACCCGCAGCCGAGGCAGAAGGGGAGCAGGCTGGCCTGGTGCGCTGCCCTGCCCTGAGTCTGTGAGCCCACAGTGCCCACCACTGCAGGAACAACTGCCCAGGGTCCCTCTTCTGCACTCACTGGGCTCCAGCTGCAGCATCTGCCCCGTCGACCCACAGTGAACACAGGTGTCCTTGTGCGGGACGCACACTGCCCCCTTGGGAAGCTGCAGAGATGCCCTCACTGCCCCGCAGCCTGGCACCTGGTGACTGACCCAGGGCCTCCCAGTGGCCGGACGCCCCTCACGCCAGGCGGGGGGTACTCACAGATCCCGTGGTAGATGCCTGGTTCCGGTGTGGTGACTTCGGGGACTAGGGCACTGGGTGGCAGCTCCGGCTGGGGAGAAGGAGGGGAAAAGGTGGCTTCAGTGGCACTCGCACAGCTGGTGGCTGTGTCCCAGACGCGGCTGCCTGCCCCGTGTCCCAGAAACTCCCGGTCTCTCCTGGCACGTGGGTCGGTGCAGAAGCTCTGAGGAGCGGACGGCAGCCCAGGACCCCAGTGACCCTGCCAGCCGCAGCTGTCGGCTGCAAAGATTTGTGATGCTACAGTAAGATGCTTAGGCTTTTCCTAACAGAGAACTTGATAATGTTCATCTGGAGAAGAGGAGGTAAAGGAAAGGAGGAGAGAGGAGGAAGACAGGATTCAGACCATGCAGTGCTTTTCAGGTAAGTCGGGCAGACGTACCTTTGGACACAGGACTGCAGAGCTGAGACAGAAACAGCAGCTTGTTTGTCTCCAGCATGCAGGATGGACCTACTCACGAGGCCCAGGAGGAAGCTTCGATTGTCTGGGAAATGCCCGTCAACACCCAGTGGGATACCCACAGATAAGTCAGACAATGGCACGTTTAGTGGTCCTTTTCAAACCAAGATTTTACCTAAAAAATCAGGTCTCTCGCTTCTCTTGAAAACATCAGGAGAATGAGCACCAGTGGGTGAGCAGCTGTAGTATGGGCCCGTGGCAGCCGCCTTCCCTGGATGTAGGAGGGACATGTGACGCGGCAATGGTTCCCCACTGCCCGCCATCTTGTCCCAGGGCTCTGCCCGCTCCTGCAGTGCGCACACAGGGGTCCACACGCCGCCATCTTGTGCAGGGCCTTGTCATGACCTTTCTGTGGCCCTCGCGCTCCTCACGCCTGCTCCCCTGATGCTCACAGGAAGGGCCCCCGAGACTTCGGGGACATGGACTGACCTTTCCTTTGAAGGTCACCTTTCATTTTTAATGTACACATGGATAAAAAGCGTAAGCTACCGACCCATGAGTTCAGATTCCAGCTGATATGCCCTCGGGCAAGTCACTTCACCATTAGGCTGAGCCTCAGCTCCCCAGCGGGAGTGTGGACAGCTTGTACTCAGAGGCCGCCGCAGGCCGAGCACTCTAACGCCCGACCACACACGGATGGTGACTTACACTCCGGCGCCGTCGCCACACTGACTGGGACTCTGATCACAAGGCTGTCTGTCAAAGGCACATCTAATCTTCCATCCCAAACAACGGTGAGGAATCAAAACACAGCCTGCAGAAAAACCTCCCCTACACTGGCAACCTCTAAATTATACACATGACACATGGCTGACTTCTCCTGGCTTTGATTAAAATTTCAATGCTTTCTTCACTTCAGTTAAATAAATAAAAAATAAAAAATAATTAGAGAATGAAATATGACATACAGGACAGAAAACGAAGGAGAAAAATGGAACCGTCAGAACAGGAGCCCGAGCAACTTGAAGGATATCTCTCTCGGTTCTGCCTCTGCCTGGATCCAGGGGCAGCGTCAGGGGCCCCGGCCTACCTGGGGGTCGGCGCACGAGCCCGCCTGGGTGAGGGGCCGCTCCTGGGCCTCGCTGTCGGCCGTGCTGGGCCTCTGCAGTGCCTCCTCCAGCTGCGGGTCACACAGGCCCTCCACATCGGTGCCGAAGGTCTCATCGGAGCAGAAGATGGCCTCCAGGATGTCGTCGTCGGTTGTGAACAGGATGGTGTCTCCAAAGTGCTCGGGGGCTGCGTATGTCACCGGGAGACAGAAGGGTCAACTTGCCGCACATTCCAGTGACGTGAACCCCAAACCCAAACCTGTCAACTCTGTGCTGTGGGACCTGACGCCCCGACGTGACTGGCTGGGTCCTGCTGGTCTTTGCCCCCAGGTATTTCAAATGGAGCCTAAGATCCAACCAAGGGCCCTCACAGAACCAGAACCACTAACAAGGCCTGTCTTTGGTGTGGGTGAGCATCTGTAGCTGATGCCCAGAGTCCTCCGTGGGCCCTGCTCACTTGCCCTGGTTCCTGTCTGGAAGGGCATGAGCGTCCTGCACCAGCCTGGGCAGCCGGCTCCAGGGCTGGCTGGCCAGTGGGCTCTCACAGCCCACAGCTCTGCCTGAAGTCAGGAGACGTCACACGCCTCCCTTGGGGTGGGCCGAGGCCAGGCTTTCCCTGGAATTACACCCTCAGACTCTGAGCTAGGACTCCCCTAAAAATGCTTGCCCAACCCCTCACCCAGACTCAGGGTCCAGCGCCCTGAGACACTGGACTTATAATGGAGGAGGTTAAAAGAGGTGGGGCTGCTCTGGCACATCCACGGTGCAAAAAGTGAAGGCAGGTGACCAGGTCCGGGACAGAAGTCCTGCGGGTCTCCGGTTAGGCTAGGTGTTTATTAAAGCCCCAGCACACAGGGGCTTCGGAACATTCTGCCAGATCCACCATACCTCCTGCCAGGGTCCCGGTGGCCTTGGCGATCTCTCCATCGAAGATGCACTGCCCGTCCAGCAGCATTGTGATGTCCTTCACGCCTCGGAAGGAGTGGATCCTGGACTTGTTGTAATTCCAAACACGGATCAGGGCGACCTGGCAGGGGTGTGTGAAGTCCATGGAGATGGAGTGGGGCTGGCCCGGCGCGAAGGGTGCCAGCCAGACGTGCATATCGTCCTGCGTCCTGTTCACCCCGTCGATGAGGTTGGTGACCACCCGAGGGTCTTTCCCATACGCTGGCAGAACGTTGATGTCGGGGGGCTCTGCTGTGATGGCTGAGATCCGCACGGGCTCCCCCGTGGAACTGAAGATCTCTATCCCGTTAAGGCCGACGTAGTGCCTGTCACCCCATGTGGACTTGATGTCAATGACCAAGTGCTGTCCATAAGGCAAGACAGGGATTTTGAAGTCGCTGCTGTCATCCATCTCTCCAGAGCAGTCTCCCCGGCCCCTGGGTGGCGCCGACTCCCCGTCCCCACAGGACGGTGGCTGGGCCCCGGGCTGGCTGCTCCTCTGCTGCTGCAGGAACTCGTCCAAGATGTCCCTCTGGGGCTCCAGGTGGGAGATGCGGCCCCGGTGCAAGCGGTCGAAGGCGCTGAGGGAGTCCCAGGACTGGTGCAGGGTGAGCTCCTGCTCACTGCGCCACTGTGCCCGTGGGGGTATCCTGGAGGCCTGGGCATCTTCTGGAAGACACGGGAGTGGCAATGCCCGTTAGTGTATGGGCAGAGAGGGCGGACGCCCGTTAGTGTATGGGCAGCAGCGCCACCCTCCAGGGTGTTCTTGGAACCACACGGCCTACTTCTGGCCGTCTCTCTGCCGTGGGCCCCCATGCTGGAGGGCTGGGCCAGGGACATCACCGTCCTTCTCCACACGGACTAGTCCCAGCACAGAGTGTGGCGTCCTCCACACATAGCCGTCAACTGCGCTGTGGGATATTCATGCTGGGAAAAAACCTTCCATGGTCACCCAAGCCTAAAACTTGTTTGTTTTATTTAAAAATTATTTTAAATAGACATTCAATTTTTCTAAGAACACAGCTATTACAGAAATTAAGAGGAGCCGAGCACGGTGGAATCCCAGCACTCGAGGGACTGAGGGAGCAGGGCTAGTTCAAGGCCAGCCTGAACTATGTACTGAGGTTCTGTCTTAAACACACCAACCAAGGGAAGTTCCACAGTCTGGATCCCGAGGTCCTCGGCCTGTGTGTTAAAGGTTTGGATCCCCGGCCCACAGCGGGGCCTCTGTGGGATAGGCTCCGCTAATCACGGGGGCACAGCCCTCGAGGGAATGGGGAGCGTCTCCTGCTTTCCCTCTTTCTTTGCTTTCTGGCCTCCAAGGGAAGCAGCCTTCGCCTCCACGAACGGGAAGCTACCACCATGATGTGGTGCCATGGCAGAAGCCCCAGCCCGCAGTGCCAGCCACCCAGAGACTGAGCCCTACGAAGTCATGCACCCCTGCCAGCCCTCCCTGCCTGTAAGTTGTTCTCTTGGGCAACTCACAGCAGCGAGGGAAAGCTGACGAAGGGAGGCCATTGGTCACGTCAGTAACGTGCCGGAGGTCGTTCCCCACTTAGCAGCTCCCAAGACGGGGCAACACAGTCAGCAACATGAGGGGCTGCGCCTGAGGCTGCACGGTCGCGGGATCCGACAGTGGTCCCTTGCCACTGAGCAGCAGGCCGAATCCTCGAGAAGGAACACAAGAGGGATGCCCAGCACGCGGCGCGAGATGCCGTGGACCCAAGCGCCGTGACGTGTGCCGGCGTGGTGGGTAGGGAGACTTCTATTTTCTTCTCTGTAACTATCCTGCAGGTTCCTTACCCGCATTACTCTTATAGTTAAGGAAAAAAATGCTAGCTATTAAAACAGCAAATAACCCAGGTGCATCACATAGTAAGGGATCGACGTCTGCATGTGGCCAAAGCCGGTCCCCACTTGTCACCAACACGGAGCCGCCCTCCCGGATGGTCTGGAGGGCCTGGTGTGCACCCGGCAGGTGCGGCGTTCACAGCCACACTGCGGCCAGCCGCTCCGAAGGTGTCATCCTGGGGAAGCAGCCAGTGACAGCGACGCTCCAGCCCCGCTTTCATATCCCGCCAGCCCCCCTTTCATACCCTGCGGTGCCCGGCACTCCGTCTCCTCTTGTCTCAGAGGGGCCTGGCTCTATCAATCACCTTCTCCTGGGCTCGCCCAGCAGTCCTTCTCCCACACCCGCCCTCCTCCGCCTGCAGAAAGGCATAAATCTCTCCTGCCCAGAAGGACCGAGACAGGAGCTGGCCTGATTCTGTGGCTGTCTGACCGCTGTCCTAATTTCTCCCTTTCACGCAGCCGCTCTGCCTCCCTCAGCCCCTGCCACCTGCTGTCCCTTTGTAGAGTTGTTGTTCTGCCTGCCAGACGGCTTCCCTCTCCTCTGCTTTCCCTTTGGGGAAGGCCCCAGCTCCAGACGTCAGGACTGGGCTGGGCGGGGGCTGACAGCACACACCTCTTCCAGCCAGACTCCACTTCCTAATGTCACGTTTAGCTACAGCACCCCACGATTCCATTACTTTTCAAAGCCCCACCTGTGAGTGCGAGGCCTTGGAGACCTCTGATACAAATTGTTACCTGCTGTCCCCAGCCCTCCAAAGGCCACGTGCATCTCCTCACACAAAGCAGAGCGCACTGACTCTTCCCAAGAGTTGCCAAAGTCATAGCCGTTGCAGCACTGCAGAAAAGCTCAGGTCCCAAGTCTCCTCTGAGACTTAGAGGAAACTTCAGCTGTGAACAGCCTCCAGAAAAATAAAAGTTTAACTCTGCTGACACACAGCGACACGGGGCGTGCACCTGCCGACACGTAGTGCCACAGGGCACGCCCCAGCAGACACGCAGTGGCGTGGGGCGCACACCTGCTCACACACCGTGACGCGGGGTAAACATCACCCTTCCAAAGAGAGGAGCAAAAACAAGTGGAGCAAAGGCAACACCCAAACCCAGCTCAGCAGCCGTGTGCAGCACCGGGGGCGCCCTTGGCAGCACACGAACCCCGGCGGCACAGCAGTGCTCACAGCCCTGTGTCCTTCTGGGCTGCTCTGCGCACTCCTTGTGGCCTTCCTCAGACACCCCTCCAGCCTCCTGGGTTCTGAACTGCACTTCCGCTTCGTTCCTGGCCTCACTCGTGGCCCCCCTCTGGCCCCTCAACTCTCGTGTTCTGCATGCCTGTAAAACTAGCACCACATGCACCACGCCAAGGCCTGCTGCCAGCTTGCGCAGTAGCCCGGCTCCCTTGAACTATCACTGCAGAGTGCGCAGTGCACGAGGGCTGAGCGCTGTGAACTGAATCCCAGTAAATCAGGTCCCTAGGTGACCTTCTAGGGCACAAAGTCTTGCAGCTGTCTCTCAAATGAAGTTTTTAGCTTCGCGCCCTTGAGCCTGGGAAGGCGGCATCTTTCAGATTCTTCACAGGGTCTCAAGACATCACTCTTATTGTTCTGATGCAAGTAGTTTGCTCCCTTTTAAGCAGCCAAGATTTCTTGAGCCAAAATTTTACTATCCTTAACTTCATAGGTTCTTCCTTTCTGGTAAAACCTGAATCTTTAAAAATCACTCAGGTGTGTTGTTTAATCTTGATTTTCGTTGTAGAGCTGGCTACAAGCCCTAGCGGTACCCATACCACAGCCTCAACGTTGGGCTGTCTTAATATTTTCTCCACCAGATTAGTTCACTGCCCTTAATGTCAGTCTCTTGAAAAGTCTTAGGACATGAGCAAAATGTAGAAAAATTTTCTGCCCAAGAATAACATATGGCCTGGAGTCCGAGTGCCAATTGTTCAGTTCCCAAATGAAATCTCCTGAAACTGATATTTACCGTCTGCATTTCTAGTCACATCCTGATCTTCTGGGCTCTAACCAGAGTCTCTCATCAAGCTCAGCTTATACTGGGGCATTGTGGAGAAAAGCTGCTCATGTCACGAGGACCAGAAGGCAGAGAGGAGGAAAAGCCCAGGAGGGACATAGGCCCTTCTAGGTTACACCTCAGCAACCCACCCCTTCTAACGAGGCCTCACTTTCCATCGTGACGTTTGGCCACAACACTCCATGATTCAGTCCTCTTTCAAAAGCCTCTCTCCGACCACAGGGGCCTTGGGGGTGCATCTAGGTATAAGCCATAGTGAATGAAGGCTACACAGGGAATGTGAGCTGAGGGGGGGAGATAAAGACGAAGAGATGTCATCTGAGCTCCTGGGTCCAGCCACGCCTGAGGCCAAACCCCTGGTGGCTTTCGTCAGAATCCCAGAAGTCCCAGGGTCCTCCGCAGAGAGGGCTTTCTCCAAGTGAACACTGGCTCCCCAGTCTTCTCAGCTTCATTTCGTGCTTGACACCCCAGGAAAACTTTCCTCCCTGGCCTGGGAGACGCTCACTTCTTCGGTTCTCTTCTCTCCAGTGGCAGCTCCTCTTTGGATCCCGTCAGAGCCATCCTGCCCGCCTAAAGTCTGGGAGTGTCCCAAGCCCCAGGCCTGGTCCCGCCCGGCCTCCCAGACACTGCCCCTGTCCTCCATCCAGCCCTGACCCCCAAGCAGCGCCTCACTTAGATGTCAGGTTCCGGCTCCTCTCCCTTGGCCAATGTCTTCCAATTCCAGTGTCTGCTTGGACGGTCCGGACATGTCCACTCGGTCACCTCAGCTTCCACGGGCCTCTAGCAGCTTGGCCACGGGCCTCCACCATGCCCACAGGGCTGCACATTGTCCCCACTGGCTCCTGCTACTTCCCTGAGTCATGCAGCCGCTCCGCTCCAGTCATGCTGGCCCTTCTGTCCCAATGCTGCGCCAGGTCTCTTCCTGCCAGGGAGCCTTTGCCCTTGTTGTGCCCTCTTGCAGGAATGTTCTCCCAGGCCGGGGATGTGGCTCAGTGGCACCACACCTGCCTTGCAAGTGCAAGGTCCTGAGTTCAACAAGGAGAGAGAGAGAGGAAGGAAGGAAGGCGAGCAGGCTGTCCCTGGCTCTCTGGAGACGCTCTCTCTGCCACATGACGTGCCTGTATGTCCCAGAGCCCAGCAGAGCCTCCAGGGCCAGGAAATGCTCACTATTGCTAAAGAGAAGCAAGCTGGCCCATGTTCCGCCCCACCCTGAGGCCCCTGCACCTGTTGGTCCTCTCCCCATCTTCTCATCTGCAATTAAGAAAGGAACGTGGAAATTTCCAGCCCTCTCCTCCCGACACGAGGTGTAACATTGGGCAGGAGGAACTTCCGAGTGGACGGCCACCTGTGTCGTGTGACATGATCTCCTCTGGTGGGAACGAATATCTGGGACTGGTCTGTGAATGCACGGAGGGGCCAGTGCTACACATCACAGGTCGGGGATGGGGCTGTGGCTGGGTGCAGCTGGGTGGAGGCTCCCTGCCTGCTGCCTGACCTTGTCCCCGCGGTGCCCTCTTGGATGGAAAGTACAGCAGTGCAGGTTCCTCCTGGACCTCAGACGTGACAGCCAACTGGAGCCCCATCTCTCCGCCTGCAGGGCAACTGGAGCCCCGTCTCTCCACCTGCAGGACACACTGCACCCTCCTGCCTGGGCCCGCATTCTGTCCTGCTGCTGCCGACATCCTATCATAACCCTCAAGGCCAGCAGAAAGCTGCTGCCTCGGTCTGGGTCTAGAGGGACCAGGTACAACTCGATGGAAGCCAGGACTCCAACCGGCAGCAGGTCGAGCCTCACGTAACTCTGAAGCTCTGGACTCGAGTGTGATATCTGACTACACCACTCTGAGCAGGTGCCGACTGCTAGAGGGGCTCGGACAGGCACAAAGGGACATGTGCAGAGCTGGCCGTGCCATGAAGCACTCTCCAGCCACCGCTGATGGGCCGAGGAGGAGACAATGACCCAAGTAGAGCGGCCAGCTGTGGCCACAGCTGGGACAAGGTCACCAGGGGGCAGAGACCACTGGCTGCCCTGTGAACAGAACAGAGAAAGCTGATCTCGAGAGGAGGGGGCAACGCAGGGTTGTGGGGTTTGAGGGTGGGCCCGGAAGTCGGGGGACAGTGGAAGCCTTCGGCTCCTTGTCCCTGTCCTATTTAACGAGCAGCCGCCTTCCAGCCAGTAATAGCCTGTGAGTGCTCTCCAAACACATCCCCTTACTGCTCACTTGGGTTGGCAGGGGTCTCCGGAACCACCGGGCCCTCTGAGGGCGCCTGTGGGAGTCAGATGGCAGCACGTGGCCCTGTGCTGGCCGCAGTCTTGGGCTGTCCCATGGTGCCGACGCACCACAGTCCCAGGGCCGTGGCCGTGGGGTCCAGCCCAGTGATGGATGATGTAACATTTCTAAGCAACTTTCCTTTGTAGCACGACCAGCCGGATTAACAAGCTTTAAATCTCAAGAGCCCAGTGCTTAATGTGTTATTGAACCGAGGCGTGAAGAGCTTGGAAGGAAATTAGTGCGATCAGACTTCTGAACCTGGCACGCCAGTCACGCCATCACCCTGAGCTGCCAGGGCCCAGGTGCTTCTGTGTAAAGGAAGCTCCGAGAGGCCACGGCCGGGAGCCTGGATGCCGCAGCTGGCACGCCTGGATCCGCGTCTCAATGCCACTCCGCCCTCACGGGCTGTGGGACCCCAGGAAGCTGCCTCAACCGCACATTCCATGTGGACCGGGGTCCCGCAAGGCGTTGGTGCGTTGGGAGAAGGTGCTCAGGAGGCCTGGCTCATTGTGACAGCCGGATCCAGCACTGTCCTACCCCGCAGAGAATCCCTGCCCTCGGGCTGCATCTGTTCTTTTTTTTTAGGTTTTTTGAGACAGGGTCTCGCTTTGTGGTTCAGGCTGGCCCTGAGCTCAGCCTCAAACTCACATCACAGCAATCCTCCTGCCTCTGCCTCCCGAGTGCTGGGATGACAGGCGTGAGCCACCGCGCCCGGCACTGTGGTATGTGGTACTGGTTGCTGCTGGGTGTGGGTCTCCACACCCAGTAGGGCTGCATCTGTTCTTTCACCTTCCTCTCTTCCCTCAGACCCAGTCTCAGCATAGGAAGCACAGAGCAGCCTGTGCCCTAACTCACAGGTCCGGGGTTGAGGACATAGCAAGAACAGATGTGATTTTTTTTTTTTTTTAGGTTTTTTTCTCAAAAAAAAAAAAAAAACCTAAAAAGAACAGATGTGATTTTATTCATTAAAAATACGAGCATCGGGGGCCGGGGAGTTAGCTCAGTGGTACCGGCGCCTGTCTTGCAAGC
>PVIR01042732.1:0-12098 GCA_004026965.1 Petromus typicus | reverse complement strand
TGAAGTTACAGCAAATGAGAAAAAGCAGGCACAGAAAGACGGCCTGTGGTAGAGACAGAAGGGTGGGTACCAGCAACCGGTGGGGGGGGGGGCGGTAGGACAATGTTTAATGGAAACAACTGAAGTTCAGGAAATCCACTGACTGACCCCATGAGTACATTTAGCATCACTAAAGGGGATACTTAAATGCTTAAGGTGGTAAATTTTATGTGCTTTTTACTATAAGTAAAAACCCAAATCTCTAGGCTTTGGCCGTTCTTGACTCAGGGATCCGGAGTAATGGGTAGAGTGGAGACTGCCTAGCTCTGAGGGGACATGTCCTGCCAGCTGATGAGCAGCTGGGAGCCCTTCAGGGACGTGCACAGCAGGCAAGGACCATTTTTCTCTTCTGTGGAAGACACAGGACGGCCGAGCCTCTTAGCGGAGGCTGGAGGAATCCTATTCGTGTCTCTGCTCCTGGGCTTTCAAGTTGCTATGGGCTCCATGCCCCTCTCGGGGTGGGGGCATGGGGTGGGGGATGACAACTTCTCCAGCTGGGTGGAGTGCCCCCTCTGGTCCCCGGAGAATCTCCTCTCATAATTCCTAACACTCATATCCCATAAGGTCACTCAACCCTGACTGAAGTACTGAACCACGGCCCCTAGGTAAACAAGCCTAGGTTCCCGTGGCCTCTGGTCATAGCGCATTGCCACCCACTGGCCTGTACTGGCCTGCTTCACTGTAGAGACACAGCGTACACACTGCTGCTCTCTTACCCCTGAACTGATGCCAACAGCCCAGCCATTGTGCCAGGAAGCTCACTGACTCGTACGTCCTCTCTAGAAGGCACACCGTGGACTGCGTGTGCTTAGCAACCTTAGCAAGCACCTCAGTGCTGCACTTGGGGACATTTAAACAGTGCAGCTGCCTACAGCGTGCCCAGCAAGGCACGGGAGCGTGGAATATGTGACACTAAACAGACTGTGAAAAGGATACTTCTGGAGTGTGGGAGTTGAAATGAAGATTGTCCTTAGGCTTTCTGATCTGGGAACATGTTAAACAACTTGAAACACGTCCCTAGTCACCTCAGAAGTGCCTCAAGCATTAATTTGGGGGCTACAAATCCGTTTTAGAGCAGGCAAATTTGCAAATGTGAAATCTGCAAAGCATAACCACTAACTACATCATTAAGTCCTGATGGCTATCCATTCAGGTCTCACCCAGAACCCAACCAGTTCCTCCCCTGAGGCCACGGCCCAGCCCAGAGCACCGGCTCCTGCCGGTCGGCTCCTCTCATCCCCGACAGCCCACTGAACAGCAGCAGGTGGGGCCTTAGAAGCCATAGCTGATTTTGCTCTGGCCTAGCAGGAGAGGGGCTGCAGGGCTCCGCCAGGCCTTGTACTCCTCCTCACCTTGTGCCCCACTTCTGTAACACCCTTTGTGTTACCACTGCTGTCCCTGCTGGAGTGGCCCGAGTGGGTCTGTGTCTGTGTCTCTGGCTCCTAGAATGATACCTGGCCCAAGAGGCAGATGTCTGTGGAACTGTTTGAAAGGACGGGACATCCTGGGATGTCCTCTTTCTGGGATGCCCAGGCTGTGACACTTACATCACAGCAATCCTCCTGCCTCTGCCTCCCGAGTGCTGGGATGACAGGCGTGAGCCACCATGCCCCGCACTGTTCTATGTGGTATTGGGGTGAGTCTCCATGCCCAGTATTGTAAGTGGTTACTAAGGATCGAACCGGGTCCTTGCACTTGCAAGACAGGTGCCAGAACCACTGAGCTAAATCCCCGGCCCGACACTTACTCTTCTTGAAAAGCTTCTTCCGGCGTCCAGCCAGGCCCAGCTTGTAGTCGCCACGGTCACAGGTGCAGGCTTCGCTGCCCGGGCCGTAGTACTTGGGCACAAGGTTGGAAAGGGCTCCGTCACTGCCGCCGCCGAGCTGCACAGGGCTCTTGCACTTATGTAGCTTCAGCTTCCCCGAGGCATCTTCCACACACTGCCACTTCTGCGAGAGACGGCAGGGTCTCACAATCCAGAGCTCTCTTCCGATACCCCCCTGGGCTGCTGTCCCAGAGCCATCCTTCACACTGTTCTGCTCACTGTGCCCAGCTCATCCCCAGGCCGTTCTCACCTGGCAACTCCTCATCCACTCCGTGGGAGGCAGGCAGTGTGCCCCAGCTTCTCCCCGTCCCCGCCCGGAGCCTTGTACACCCTTTGCGGTCCCCCACCCCACCTGCTCCCCCTCCACAAGCCACCTCATCCTCCCAGAGTCCCAAAAAGCCCAGTCAGTTCTTGCCATTTCTGAATGCTACCTTCTTAAGTCAGTTCACATTTTAAAAACCATTATCTGTTATTCCTATAAAAGGAAGACCAGCCACACAGAGGAAACCGTAAAAGTGCAGACACTGAAAATAAAAGTCTGCAGCTGCCTGCTGGGACCCTTGAGCAAGAGTCAGGATAGTGACAGGCTCCAGAGTATGAGGAGAGGGATCACGCAGGCCCCGAGGGAGGGGTGGCAACCTCCTCACCTGCCCCAGCTGTTCGCATGCCGTCTGGTACTCGGCGCGCTGACACAGGTCCTTCACACGCTGGAACTTGGGCAGGAAGTTCTCCTCCTGGGCATCCGCCTTGCTGCTCTCTCTCTTGTGGAGCAGTTTGCTGTGGGGGTTGGGCAGGCCTCAGCGCTGGCGTCACCCTCACTACGGAGCGCGTGGGCCAGCTGACCAGAGCTGCTGAATACTAAGCATTTTATAGGAAACCCCCCAAATGGCAGGAGTTAGCAATAAATGAAGATGTTACTAGACTGGACAAGACACATCCAAGGGTTCATACAGCCTCCAGAACAATTCCATCAAACAACAGCGTGTCACAGGTTTTGTCATAAAGTTCTCCTTCCTCCCCTTGGACTTACCCTCTCTCCACCAGGAAGGAGTCCCGCCATACCCTCATCTTCTTTTTCAAGTGGAACCTGTAAGACAGATGTGCCCCAGCTTTCTATCTCAGGCGTCCCTTCCCAACATCCCCTCTTCTGGGGGAGCCAGATGCCAGACTGGGCAGTGGTTCCATGCCCCCAGCTGTGCATGTGTGGTGGTTTGGACTTCAGTTACATTGTGCATTGGGGAGTTTTTCCTTTGCTTCAGTAGAGCTGGAACTGTAGCACCCGAGTGTGCATTTCATGTCATTGCCATGCTGCGCTTTCCATTTCCTAAATGGGCACACTAAGGCCAAGGGACATTTCCCCATGGTACCCTGCCGCCTAGGGATCTTGGCCTCTGAGTCAGTGTCTGCCTGCCATACATGTCCATTTATCCTCATAGCTCACTTGGCCTCTGAGTGGGAGGCGGCAGCAAACCGACAGAGCGGAAGGCTGAAGCAACTGGCCACAAGGTGGCGCTCCTGTTCACCTTTCCCACCTGGCTCCCAGGACACCCGGGAACATGTTCCCATCACACCACCCATCATCGAAGCTACAGAGTGTGGCAACGGAGTCTGAATTCCTGGAGTCGCATCCAGACTTGACAAATCACTGCCCCTGGGCTTCAGCGTACCAGGTGGTAAGAGGGGGAGAGCAGGAACGTCTACCTCCTGAGTTACTGTGAGAACAGGAATGGCAGATAGCATCCCCTGAAAGCATAGAGAGCAAGACCTGGCCCCCCACAGGGACCCGATTAGAGCGAACTCCTGTGCTGGTGCTGTTACTTCAGGCTGTGCACAAGCTGAGCTCTGACGGTCAAATCCAGGTGTGTGCCCAGATCTTAGGGTCCTCCCTTCTCTCCTGTGGCAGGCCGGTGCTCAGCACAGGGTCCCGAGAATCCCATCTCCTGACTCTTGGGGACCCCCAGCCCCCCCATGATTAGCCGTCACTGTATACAGGTTGGGGAGCCCAGGGTCCTTCCCCCTGGACCTGCTGCGCGCTCCTCACCGGTTCACCGGCCGCTCCATGTCCAACAGCTTGAGGATAGACTTCCCATCCATGTCGGCGGGGATGTCCAGGCCAGCGATGTCCAGGATGGTGGGGGCCAGGTCAATGTTGAGGACGATGTGGGGATTCCTAAGCAGGTGGGGAGAGCAGGGACTTGGCCCCCTGACCTTGCTTGGAGGGCCAGCTAGCTGGAGGTAGAGGGGTCGTCAGGGACTGTTGGCTGCAGGTGTGGACACCGCATTGTGCTGCCTCAGCCCTCAGCCTCTACCCTGCATTAATCCCCTTTCCTTCTAAGCCTCCAGGTACACACAGTGCTAGGTTGGCCCCTTCCCCACCGACAGAGGGCTCCCCCTTTAGTGTTGCCCAGACCCTGAGCCTTCCCAGACCCTCCAGGACTTTGAGGCACACACTGCCCCTTGCTGCTTCAAGGGGGCTTGGCAGTCTGGCCTCAGGGTCTCCATCCTTGCTGTGCCCCTCTGCCCTGAATCTTCTTCCTAAAGAGATCTGTACAACAGTGATGTCACCCTGCTCTTTCTTAACTGTTATTCAGGAGTTAGCTAAGCATGGTGGTGCACACCTGTAATCCCAAGATTCTAGGAGGCTGAGGCAGGAAGATCCTAAATTGGAGCCCAGCCTAGGGAACTTAATGACTTAAGGACTTGTCTCCAAATGAAAAAAGGGCTGGAGCTGTAACTTGGTGCAGAGGTGGCTCTGTTATCTCCCTAGTGTGTATGTACACACGCACACACAGTGTCAGGCAGCTAGGTAAGGGATACATTGTCTCTGTCTCTCCCCTCCGGCCCCCACAGCAGTCTGGGATGCAGGCCAAGTCCTCCATGTGCATCTGCCTCAGTCCGTTGGTCCAGTAAGGATGGTGCAGGTGGACCCACCTGAGCAGTGGGCTCTGCCTGACCACAGAGGCGCCAGTGGCATGGGCCCTGTTTCACTGTGCCGCATTTGTGGTGACCACTGTGCAGCACAGACCTGGTGTGGGGTCCTGCAGACCCTGCTGAGATTTACCAGACACCTGCTGCTCATCCTCTCTCCTTTGCGGCGCTTCCTGCAGTGTAAGTGGCAGACCCAGTGCCTGCTGAGGGCAAGGTACATGCCTTCCTCTCCCCACCCCTGCCTGGTGCCTGGGCTCTGAGGCTGCACAAGGGACAGGCTTCAGTTGGCAGGCGAAGGAGCTGGAGAAGACGGAGAGAGAGGCGTGGTCCTGTGTGCCAGCCATGAGCTACCAGATGCGGAGAGGGCAGCAGTGGCTTTTCCGGACAGTGTGCCCATCTTGGGCTGGAGCCACAGCTTCTAACTCTAAGGCTGACGTGGCCTTGCTTGGGTTCCACTGCCTGGTGTACTTGGCCTGGTCTTGCAGGCTTTCTGTCACCCCTGGCTACAATGAAGGCTCAGGGCCACACTCACGACCCAAACCAGAACAGTAAACCATCCTCAGGGCTTTTCCCCAACCATATTTGGATCTGGTACTGCAGAGGTTAAGCCAATGGCTGGCTGGTCCTCGGGGAAGGACGGGAGGGGACATGGTTCACTTTCTCCACGACCAGGAGCTGGCGCAGCTCATCCCAGGATAGGTGCCTGCCTGACGGAAGCGTCGGGTTTCTCTCCAACAGGCAGAAGCAAAGGCCCTCCCCACCTGCCGGGAAGACCTGCCCCATACTTCCTGGCACACTACCCCACCACACGATCTTTCACAGGTGCTAACTGCTTCTGGCTTCTTCCTCATCAGAAGGGTTAGAAACCACCAGGGTGACAGAATGGCTCCTTTAACTGGCATCGCTGAAATCATGTGCCACCCACGGGTGTGACCTGGCAATGTGTTGCAGAGTTTAGCTCTTAAGGGCCGGGGGTGGGGGTGATGGGTGGTGTACTTACAGAGAGCCGGCCTCCACGTTGGGACCCCTCACGTAGAATGGGACCCGGATGTCGAACTCATACGGCATGGACTTCCCTTTCACTAGTCCAAACTGGCCGATGTGGTAGCCGTGGTCAGCAGTGTAGACAAGATAGGTGTTGTCCAGCTCGCCTGTTTCCACCAGCATGTTGTAAATCTGCAACCCAGGCCAGGAGCTGAGGTGGGGTGGGCCGTAGGCCATGCCTGCCACTGACCCAGGAGTGGGTGATAAAGGGCTTGAGGTCTCAGGCTGGTCTCACCCATTTCAGGTCACCTCCCAGCAAGACCCTGAAGATCCCATTTATGGTCCCTCTTGCCCCTGGTCCTCAAGGTACTTTTCACTGCTATATCTTACTTGTGGGTTGTCTGTCTGCATTACAGCAGCTCCAACAGGGCTGTGACTCTTGTCATGTTGTCCTTTGCCTGCTGTGTCCCATGGACACTGACCTTTACTAGATGTCACTGAAAGAATGAAGGTGGACATGGCCTATGGTAGGAGATGTTGCCCTGTGACAGTGCTGCCTAGCAGAACTCTGTGATGATGGCAACATGAAAGACTGCAATGCCCAGTGTGGTAGCTGCTAGTCTCTGGGCTACTGGGCACGTGAATTGTGACTAGTGTGACAGTATTGTGATGACTTTAGCCAGGGAGAAAAATGTGTGACATCCATCCACACCATGGAATATGATCCAGCAATAAGAAGAATGGGTCTGAACATGCTACAGTTCTTTTCAAGGTGGATGAACTTTGAAAACACTGTGCTAAGTGGGAAAAAAAAAAAACCCCGAAAACAAAAGCAAAACAAAAATTCTATGACGCCATTTATGTGAAATGTCCAGAAGACCAAGTCCATCGAGACAGACAAGCACTTGCAGGGGTGTGGTGTGTGCGCACATGGGTATGTGTGATGAGGGGTCAGAGCATCATGGTGAAGTTGATGGACTTTCTTTTTAGGGTGATGAAAATGTCCTATGATTAATTTGGAAGTGGCTACACAACTCTGAATATATTAAAACTAATGAGTTGTACCTTTTAGTTAGGTAACTTCAATATTCACTTATATACCAGTAATATAATTATTGGTATATGAAATAGATCCTAATAAAGCTATTAAAAATGTAAAGGGGAAATAAAAGTGTAGCCACAAGTGGCTGCCACACGGAGTTGCACAGACCAAGAATGGGCGTTTCATGAAGATGGAGGTTGCGTGTCCTGGTCTGTCCCAGGCCACTGTCCTTAGATGGCACCCTGGCACTTCTCTCCCCCTGCCTCCACCCAGAGGTCTTCAGGCATAGGCAGGGAGGTCCCAGCCCTGGCAGCTGGGGCTTGGCCACGCCCAGGAGGGAGGCCTACCGTCTCCATGGAGTCGTCCACGGACAGGAGGGTCTGCAGGCGCTTCCGCTGTAGCATGTTGGTGAACTCCATGTGGATGGGCTTCATGGGCCCTGTGTAGCGCATGATCCAGTGCTTGTCCGGGTTGGGCGCGTAGTTGTAGCTTGGTGTGCTGATGGCAGACACAGTGGTCAGGCCTGGGGGGTTGGCCCAGGCCCAGATGAGCCTGGGACGAGTGGCCAGCATAGGTGGCTTGCTCTACTTGAGGACAAAGGACTTGGTGTGTTGGAGCTCTGCTAAAAGCCCTCTCAGACATTTAAAATGTCTGAAGCCCCTGGGAGGTAGAACAGAGTGACCTTGAAATACGAGGAAAGCAGTCCCTTTCTTTCCTGCTTTCCTGGGCCAAGACCTCAGCTTGTGCCAGTCTTTCTGTATTGTGCCAGTATTGTGATGGCTTCTGGGAATTTGCTCATCTCCCTTTGTAAAGACACAGGGCCCAGTTCAGTGGGCCATGCAGGCTCCAGTTTCCCAGGACCACTGTGTGCGTGTGCGCTCCTCAGCTGCACTGGGAGTGGATAAGGAGCTACACAAATCCTTCTGTAACGGATTGAGGTTTAAAAATCAAGTACATCATAGTTATGCATATATGGCCCAAATTCTGAGTGTGGCACTGAGAGGCTCACATCAGGGACACGTCCCGTTCCTGAACTGTCACAACGGTTCTCCCAGTTGTTTAAAAGCTCTCATGTACTTAAGAGCTGGTCAGAGGAGTTTGGGACCAGCTCCGGGTCTCCCAGAGAGGAAGGGAGCCCTGGGCCCTGAGCTTCTTGCTGTGTGGCAGCTACAATGATGAATGACAAATTCAGATGACTTTTATCGTGCTGCAACCACATGCTGAGCAGTTTGGAGGGCTCAGCTTCTATTGTCTCAATACAACATCTGAGGAGCTGGCATTATTTCCTCTCTCCTTGGGTGAGGGGGAAGGGAGGTGACTGGCCACAGGAAGACACTGGGCTTGAACTCTGGCGGCCAAGAAGGCCGCCACCCCCATGTTAGCACCAACACCTCCCTAGTCCCAGGCCCCTCTGGGGTCCCTCATGGCACAGGTGCTTGGGCAAAAACTGACTGAGAGGGGCCGGGGAGTTAGCTCAGTGGTTCCGGCGCCTGTCTTGCAAGCACACGGACCCCGGTTCATCCCCGGTAACCACATACCATACTGGGCGTGGAGACTCATGCCCAGCAGCAACCAGCACCACATACCACAGCGCCGGGCGTGGTGGCTCACGCCTGTAATCCCAGCACTCGGGAGGCAGAGGCAGGAGGATTGCTGTGAATGTGAGTTGGAGGCTGAGCTCAGGGCCAGCCTGAACTACAAAGCAAGACCCTGTCTCAAAAAAACCAAAAAAAAAAAAAAACTGACTGAGAGGCTCCTGCAGGAGGATGAAGCAGCAGAAACACAAAGCTGAGTCAGCTCCTGGCCGTGGTACTCTGGTGCTGGTGGCATGTTGCTCGGTCTCAAGAGCACCTCTGTTGCCCTGTTCACGCAAACTGGGGGATCTGAGGTATTGAAACCTACCCCCGACAGCAGGGGTTGGAGTACAGCACACCACTGCTAGGAAACTTCAGCTCAGAGGAGGGGGCCTCACTGGGGCTGATGGTGTCCAAGGCCCTGCGTCCCCTCAGCAGTCAACGCTCTAAATGAAGCTTGTGGATACCAAGGGCAAGGGGTGCGGGAGGACGAGGAGGTGGGGTGGCCTCGCACGCACAGGGCCAGCTCTTTCTGCCCCATCAGGATCTTAGTGCTGAATACGTGTAACAACGCTGCAGCCTCCAGCAGCTGAAGAGGAGACCGCTGCAGTGTGAAGTGGGAGGAAGTCACAGACCTGAGACTCCTCAGGACTTCTCGGCTGATCTGCAGCCTCCTGCCGTTAAATCCTCTCTGGCCCATGCTTTGTTTGATTACGAGAGCCCGTTCTCCCCTGTGGCCTGCTCAGGGCCTGACCTGCATGTTGAACATTCTTGGGAACAAGGCCTCCTCCCTGCTGAGGACCAAAAGGGGGGCTGCTGGGCGGGGTCAGCAGAGCCTCGGGGCCCTGTGGCGTGTCGGAGCTGCTCCCGAGGCTCCGAGGGCCCGGGCTCCAGGACGTGACTTTGGCAGCCGTCCCGGACTCCGCCAGAGGGAGGCCGGGCTGCTGGAGAGCAGCCGCAGCCAGTGTCAGAAGTCAGGATGCTGCTCCTGTTGCAGCTCACTCTCTAGGAAGCCCGAAGAAGGAGCTGAGCTGGGGGCCTGCAGCAGGTTGTCTGCAGGTCCCTCTGCCTGCTGAACTGCCACGTGAGCCGTTCATCTCCCCAGGAACCTGGGGAAGGTCTGAGTGACCCCGACAGGCCGAGCCACAGCCCTTCCCTTCTCTTCCCTGGGGTGGGGTGGGGGAGTGTGACCTGGCTGACACTCTGCCCCAGCCTGCAGCACAGCGCTGGGGAGGAGAGGGGGCCCGAGAGGAAGCTCTGCGGCTGAGGGTGTGTCTGTTTAACCTTTGTCTTTGTACCTGTGTGTCTAGATGTATTTCTGGTTGCATGCCTGTGCTTTTTGGTGTGTAGTTATGCATATGTGTGTCTGTAAAACTGTATTGCGGGTCTGTGTGTATTTGTGGGTATGGATGTGTTGGTCTGTACAGTGTCTCTGCATGTGTGTCTGTACTGTGTGTGAGTGCACACGTATGTGCCATGTGGCTATTTGAGTTGGTGCTTGGCATGTATGTGATCTCTGTGTGCACTCTGTCTACATTTGACTGTATGTGTGTGGCATGCAGAGGGGAGTGGCAACGGGCCAGGCAAGGCAGCAGCAGCGCCTGCCAGCTGGGACAAGGGACAAGGCTGTCTTTCTGGGGGCAACAGAGATCTGACCACAAATGCAATGGAGAGGCCAGTGCTGCGCTGCACACGTGCGATCTGTCCCTCTTCCCCACCCCCCACCGAATGAAATGTCATAATGAACTGTCCTCACTGCAGAATTTTCTTTCTCGGTGTCACTATACCCCAGAGACAAAAGAGCCTCCAAACTCTTCCCTAATGAGGCAGAGAGATTTCTCTGAGTAAGTGTAGCGGGCGCTGCTCATTTGCAGTCTCTGTAATTTTCATTTCAAAGGGACAGTCGAGCAGCGTCAATGATCTCCTCCCACAACTTGGGGCCACTGGGGCATAGCCAGCCCTCTTCTGTATGAGCTGCAGTGGCAGCAGAGGACCCTCCCTGCCTTTTGTGTCTGGGGTGGGTGGCATGGACAGGAAGGGAGGCTGGGGACCCCACTGGGGTTGGGGGGTGCAGCCAAGCAGTCTCATGTGTAGAGGCGATGCTACTGGCCTGGGCCTGAAGGTGGCACTGTGGCTCTGGGAAGGCGGTTGATCATCTATGGTCAGCTCCCCGGGTACCAGGGCACAGAAGGTAACTCCCCAGCGTTATCCTCTCTGAGCCACTCTGGATGCTGTCACAAAGTAATTACAGCATGAGGGGTGAGGAGGGCAATGTATTCTGATCTTAATGAAAATTAAATACCCTGAATGTTCAGGCAGATTCCAAATTGCCCTGTCCTTGTCGCCCTGGAATGTCACAGAAAGGACTGCTGAGTATCACATCTACGTGGGAGGTGGTTTGTGGTAATGAAAAGCCAGAGTACTTTCCAGAAAGATACACCCAGCCAGTTGGGCAGAGGTGGGATGCATGAGTGGGAGGGCGATCCGAATCTGAACTGCGCCCTTTAGCAGCCAGGTGACCTCACGTACTGTTACCTCACCTCTCTGTGCCTCAGTTTCCTCATCTGCAAAATGGGAACACTGTGTGTGAAGGCAACCCTAGAGGTGGCCTTTTCTGATCCCCATTTCCTGACCATCACGGCCCTACACAGTGTTCTGCGTGACCAATGGAATATGGCAGTATGGTGGTGTCACTTTGAGATAAGGCTGCACCTTGGCCTTTCTCTCTGATTGTTGTCCCTGGAGCAAGTAACCACCATGTTGTCTGGACACACACAGTCCTCAAGGGGCCCGTCTGGCATGCACCAGCCCAAAGGGTAAGCCCCAGGCAAGGCTCCGGTAACAGCAGCCCCAGCTGCCACCTCGACTTAGCCTGAGCCCAGGCCCCTGAGCCCAGGCCCCTGAGCCCAGGCCCCTGAGCCGGGACCTCAGAGAAGAGACCCCAGACCCCTGGCACACTACTGCTTCATGCTGCTAAATGCCTGAGTACACCATTGTGTGGCAATGGGTAACTGAAACACCGAAGGCCACCGTGAATACGACGGGACCTGAGACCATGTGATAAGGCTCAGCACAGAGCCCCCCACGGTCGGCAGTCGGGGAGCTCAGTACCCCTCCTCTGAAGAATGTTCTTAAAAAACGTAGGAGAGAAAACCCACAGGCTCATAAAGGAAGCTTCGTGGTGCAGTTCTGGCTACAGCTCGTGCTGGGAGGACCTGGTCCCAAGTTAAGAACTCTGCCTCCTGCTCTGGTCTGTGCCTACAATGGCTGGACCTGGATCGCAGCAAGGCCACAGAGCAGAGGGTGTGTTCCTGGGGTCCTACCCAGGATGATTAGGGACGGCACAGAACATCATCGTGGGTCCCCAAAACCTGACCCTCCCACCTCCATGCCACCCAGTGGCTCTGCCAGGCAGGGCCGAAGCTTACATGTGTTGGGATGCGTTGGGGAAGAGACGTGAGTACTGGGGGGCCGAGTCCTCGGGGCCGTGGGGGGCTGCGTGGCTAATGACCATCAGGACTGGCCGGTGTGGGTACATCTTCTTGGATGTGCGGAAGAAACTCACGCTGTCATTGGTGATGAGGTCTGTGAGGTAATCCTGGTGGAGAGAAAGGAGAGCCATGTATATCTGTATTGAGTATCCATATGTGCCAGGCACAAACAAAACCAACCCTGCCCTGGTGGAGCTGACATGGCCAGACAGTAA
>PVIR01042731.1:0-12100 GCA_004026965.1 Petromus typicus | reverse complement strand
AAAACAATACATGGTGAATTTGAGAAATAAGCTATTTTATGTGTTGTAAGTATGGCACATGCTTGTAATCCAATACTTAGGAGGCTGAGGCAGAAGGACTGCTGAGTGCTTGAGACCAGCCTGGGCTACATAATAAAGTGAAGGCCAGCCTGAATTACAGAGTGAGACCCTATCTCAAAAAATAAAAAATACAGGGCCGGGGAGTTAGCTCAGTGGTTCCGGCGCCTGTCTTGCAAGCGCAAGGACCCGGGTTCGATTCCCCGGTAACCACATAACAATACTGGGTGTGGAGACCCACACCCAGCAGCAACCAGTACCACATAACACAGTGCCGGGCGTGGTGGCTCACGCCTGTAATCCCAGCACTCGGGAGGCAGAGGCAGGAGGATTGTGATGTGAGTTTGAGGCTGAGCTGAGGGCCAGCCTGAACCACAAAACGAGACCCTGTCTCAAAATAAATAAATAAATAAATAAATAAATAAATAAATAAATAAAAAATACAAAAAAAACAAAGAAAATTTTGAAAAGTGAGTTTTAAACTGTGCCCCATTCAGAGGAGCTCGGTGAAGTCTCGTGTCCCTAAAAGTGCACATTTCAACCCAATGTGTGCAATGTTTTTCCAATACATACCTGCAGGTAACAAATTTTAATCTATATGTTAGACGTAGTAAGAGTTGAGCAACAATAACTAATTATAAAAGAACCAATTACACTGATATTCTCTAACAAAGGTTAGACACCATGCTGTCTGTCTCTCTGTCCCTGTCTCTCTTACAGTTGTAAAATATCCTCCTGTACTCTCACCCTTTCCCTGGGCTGACGCACTGTGTGACTCTGCCGTGTCTCCACAGTCAGTCTGATAGTGCGGTTGCTAAGTGACCGGCAGAGGCAGGTGGTGTAGATGAGTCCTGTCCAGGCTGGACTGAGCAAGGTGCTGTAGGAATGGATTCTGCTGCTCAGAATAGTGGACTTCTTCTAAGAACTGGGGATTGAATCCAGAGTCTTCACACTGGGCTCCATCTTGGCCTTTTTTTTTTTTAAGCAAAAACTTTATTGGGATTTGCACCTATACACTGTATATCCTGCTTCTTTTTATCCATTCCCTTCCTCTGCTTTGGACCCCTTTTCCTCCTTATGCACAAAAGCTTTGCTTCCATTTTTCTTCCGATGCTCTTTTTTTCTTTGTACCATCTTTACGTTTCCTTTTCTCCCTTGTTTCTCTTCTCATTTTAACATTTTATTTTCTCTCCCTTTTCTTTTTCTTTTTGGTACTGAGGATCAGACTCAGGACCTTTTGCTTGCTAAGCAGGAGTAGTGCCACTGAGCTATATCCCCAGAGCATAATTCAAAGATTTTCTTCCCATTTCCCAATATCTATTATAATTTTTGTCCTTATTTCCACTTGATTTCTCACATTAGAAAAAGGACAGTATTTAAAAATGTGTGTCCCATTTATTTCAGTTCAGAATATGGTCTCAAACTGCGTCCATTTAGCTAGAAATATCTCAAGCTCATCCTTCTTTATGGCAGTGTAATACTCCATTGTATAAAAATTTTACAACTTTATCCCTGGCCCTTCTTTGTATCTTTCATTTTGAGACAGGGTCTCACTAAGCCACTAAGTTGCTCAGGCTGGGAAGTAACTCAGCCCAGGAAAGTTGTTGCTACTTTCCTGCCGTGACCTTCAGAGTTCTGGGATTACAGGTATGTGCTACCATGGCTAGCTTTGACTTTCCTTGTTTTTTTTTTTTGACACAGGGTCTCGCTTTGTAGTTCAGGCTGACCCTGAGCTCAACCTCAGACTCACATCACAGCAATCCTCCTGAGTGCTGGGATTACAGCGTGAGCCACCACGCCCGGCACTGTGGTGTGTGGTACTAATTGCTGGTGGGCCTGAGTCTCCACACCCAGTATTTGAACCCAGGCCCTTGTGCTTACAAGATAGGCGCCAAAACACTGAGCTAAATCCCCGGCCCATGACTTTCCTTTTTTGATTTTTGGAAAGTGTCCTATTTTCCCTTCCATAATGACTTTTGTTACTATCTACAATCCCTCGTTCCCTAGCCGGCTGTCCCCCAGAAGAGAGCCCTAGGGCGGAGCAGTCCTTTGCTTTGTTTGTTTGGTTGGTTTGGTTCTGTGAGACAGGGTCTCCATATGTACTCCAGGCTGGTATTGAACTCACTGCGTGGTTCAGACTGGCCACCAGCTTATGGCAATCCTCCTGCCTCAGCCTCCCAAAAGCTGTCATTATTGGCATGTACTACCAAGCCCTGCTGAATTCTTTGTTTATTGGGTGGAGTATTTCTGTTGTTGCCCCCGCTGATCCCCTGGGAGTGGTCAGACTCTGGCACTCAGGATGTGTGTGTGTGTGTGTGTGTGTGTGTGTGTGTGTGTATGTGTGTACATGCGCATGCATACGTGTGGTCTAATTGTGGTTCTAATTGTGGGAGTGGGGGATTTTAGGTCTAAATTGTAAACTTCCAAATGTCCCCTAGCAGGAATATGGCTAAGGCTGGAGCCCTGTTACATCTCCTGAGGAGCAGCCCAGGGGGGCTGCTGAAGCCCCGTGAGGTTTCGGTCAGGGATGGGGAGGAGGACCTCACAGCTGGAGGGGTGAGGACCCGCAGGGACCTCCTCTGGCCCTCATCTCACAGCCTCCGAGCACACCCTCCTCCTGCCCAGAGTCCTCGCCTTTGCCACCAAACCTGCCCACTTCCAGGACCAGGAGGAGGATCTCAGCCTTGGCACCACTGACATCTGTGGCTGGAAGATTGCTTTTCTGTCACCGTCCCAAGCATCATGGGATATCAAAGCATCACTCTCTACCCATGAGTCCCAGCACCGCCCCCGCGCCCCTTTGTCTCGGTCTCTGCCGAGCGTCCCTGGAGGGCAGCCTGTGCCCGCTGAGAACCACGCTCCAGTGATCTGCCTAACGCCCCTCCATCGCCTCTCCTCGCTCCAGCCCCTGCCTCGGCAGCCCTTTCCTTCCCCTGGAGTCACCCCATCACGCTGTTCCCTGGACTGTGAGCAGCCCGAGCCTGCCTGACCTGCCGGCCAGAGGTGACCGGCGTCTCCTCTGTGGATCCGGGCTGTTTGGGGAACAGCTTTCTGCTGCTGCGAGGAGATACCGAGAGCAGCAGCCGCAGGAAGAAAGGGCCTGTCGGCTCACGAGTGGGTCTCAGGTGAGCTGGCTCCGTGGCTTGGTCCCAGAGCGGGGCAAGGAGGGAGCGTGGGCAGAGGGGACTTGTCCCCTTGCGGCAGCTAGAAAGCAGAGAGAACAAGGCAGGAAGATGTCAGGGGCAAGGCCCGTCCCCTGGGCCATACCCGAGCTGTGCCTCTCAGCCAGGCCACGTCTCCTCACTTCCGTCACCCCCAAAATGCCGTAAAGTAGGGCTCTACAATGGATCAGTCCCCTGAGATCCAAAGACGCAATAGCTATCACAAAGCCCCGTCGACACCAGAGCCTCCTGGAGGACACAGAGAAACCATAGAGTATATTTACACACGGCACGACACCTCATGCAAATACGCACCTCAATAAACGTGAACACACGGGGCACCCTCATGGAAGTGGGTCAGCACCCCAAGTCTCCTTCACAATCCGTTCCAGCCACGCCCTTCACGTGGCCCCGCCCCTCACGTGACCCCGCCCCTCATGTGGTCATGTCCTCTCACACGACTCCGCCCTCCCCTTCCAGTCTAAACAGCCTTTGGCTGGTTTCGCGTCTTTAATAAATGGAACCATGGAAAGTGGACTCTCTTGAGTCATCTGTGCTGTTGCTTGTAGGACTGGTTTATTCTTTTGCTGCAGTACAGTATTTCAGTCTGCATCTATTCACCCATTTTCCTGCTAGGGGACATTTGGAAGTTTACAGTTTAGACCTAAAATCCCCCACTCCCAGGTTCTGTGGGAGGGGGCTGAGTCATGAGGAGCCATACTCACAGGTAGGTTCACTCACCGAGAGTCCGAAAAGCTGAATGTACTGTTAGCAGGTGCCTAGTGGGAAGAGGGGGGTCGCCGGCGGTGTGACCTGGAAGTGGGGATTCTAGTCCTTGTTTTCAGTTCCCTCTCCCCTCTCCTTCCTGGCTGCCACGGGTCAGCATCTTCCCTCTGCCCGGCCTTTCCGCCAAGATGTTTCTCCCAGATTGCCATGGACTGAGCCCCCTGAAATCGTAAGCCAAAGCCCATCTTTTCCGAGGGTTACAGGCATGGAGCATTTTGTTCCAGGGCTGGGGAAGTGAGTAATACAGGGCTCTAATACAGGATACTGTATTGGACAGGATACTGTATAAGCTGGACATTGTTGTAAAATTCCCCAAACCCTGTGTAGAGGGGCCTTTAAAAACTACAGCCGGCTACACGGCCCCCTTGCTGTACTGAGAGCCTTTGTCACGGAAGGACCATGCTGGAGATTAAAGGGATCGCAGACCTTAAGTCCAGGCCTCTCCTCCTGCACACCAGCTGGCGGAGCTCAGAGGCAAGGGCGGACTGGCCAGGGGTGGTTGCCTCTATTCTGCTCCAAGCCAGGGTCCTGGACTCTAGGTCCACGCTGTTTTCTGGGAGCTGGAGGCGAGCTGTGGACGAAGGCAGGGCGCTGGGGGCGGGCAGGCCCACCAGGATGACAGTGTCCCAGAGCAGAGGGGCCAGCTGGTGGCTGTCTTCTCCTACATTTTCCATGCGTTTGGGCTGGAGCCAAGGAAAACACAACGCGGCTCCTCCTCCCACCAGCGAAGTCAAAGGGAGAGCTTTACAATTAGGCTGGAAAATCTTCCACCTCCGTCCTCCCACTGTGTGGGGGTGCTCTGCTGGCTGGAGGAACAGGGGTTCCAGAGTCTGGAACAAGATGGGCTCCCCTCCGGGGGCTCACAATCTTCGGGAAAACCAGACAGAGTTGGGCGTAGGCGCAAAACCGTATTTATTGCGCACTGAAATTCCATCCGCCAGGAGCCCGGAAGGCGCTCCCAGCCAGCCCCGCAGAAACAGCCAAGCTGGGGACCCCCAGCCTACTGCCTTCCCTACCCTGGCCTACTACATTCCAATTTCGCAGTCTGGTGTCTGACCAAGCGTCCAGGGTCCCCTGCCAGTAAGTCGCGCTCCATTTATAAGGAACTGGCTTAAGCCTGGGCTGGAAGGGCACCCACCCCGACTTCCTTTATCTCACGCCCCTGCCCAGGCTCAGCAGTGCCTACAGGGTGGCTGTGACTGAGGAGACGGGATCGAAGAGGGGTTGCCTTTCTTGCCAACTCCTGCGCCAGGCAGGGGCGCCAAGCAAAAGCTGATCACAATGCAATTGCCAAGTCGTTAAAGTATTTGAATAAAAAAAAAAAAAAAACTCCGGAGAAAGAAAGTATTTGATGGCTAATAATCTCATTTCAATATAATGGGACCTTCTTCTACAGAGAGCAAGACAGGTTAAGAGATATAATTATGACTTTGCAAACTCTCTCCGAGCGCGGGAGACGCTGACAGGTCTGTGAGCGCTGCGCCCGGCTCCGGGCTCCAAGGGGAGACGCTTTGTCTCGGGCCCGTTAAAGAGACACGGTCCCTTCCCCCCCCCCCTCGGGCTACACTGCAATTTAACTGTCAGCGCTCGCTCGCTCCGGGATGGCGTCTGAGTCCCGCGCGCGAGTGGGGGTGGGGAGAGAGGGGCCCGACTCGGGGGAGGTGAGAGCCCTGGACTCAGAGCTGCGCTCTCCACATCGCCCCTGGGAGTTTCTCAGGCCCTGTCTACACCGCCGCCCCCCCCCCCCCGGGAGGAGCAACGTTGGGAAGGGCTTAAGCGAGCAAATCCCCTTTCCGCAGTGGCGTTTTTTTCAAAAAGGACACAGAAGGAATCGGATCGCTAGGGTGATTGGGTGTCAACTGGCCGAAAGGAACCCACTTAGGAGGCTCGTTTGAAGAGACGGTGGTAGTTAGTAGTGGTGATGTCTGTTTCCCCAGCTCTCCGGGCAAACTTTTTTCTGTTTTCTTTCACTACAATGGGAGAGAATTTCCCGTTTAAAGACCACTTCGGAGATGTTCCAGGGAGTAATTCTGCCAGGTTCACGAGCGAGGAAGGGAGGGATCCCTAATGCGTTGCGGACAGTGAGCGCCCAGCACGCTTAACAAGGGCCGACTGCCACCCAGTCCAGGGGCGGCGGGGAGATCCAGGCCCGGAGCCCCGGAGGTGTTCGTTCTTGGCGGCCTAAGAGGCACCCGGTGCAGCGGCGCGGGGACGGGGCGCTGGCTCGGAGCGCACGAGGGCGCAAGGTGTGCGGTGTGCGCTGCGTTCCGCACGGCGCAGGGTTCCCAGACCCGAGAAACGGTCGGAGCGGGAGGCACGGGCTGGGGCGCAAGGAGACTGCGCCCGAGACAGACACGCCTGTCTCCGTGCGTCCCGACGACGGCGTGAAGCCTGCGGGGGGTTGATGCCCGACAGCTGTCTCCGCTCGCGGCGGCCCAGCTTCTCAGTGAAGGAATTCGGAGGAAGCGGGTGCGCCCCGCCCCGGACACTCTGGGCCCCGAGAAAGGCGGCCTGGGAAAGTGGCGGCGGCCCGAGGCAGCGCCCCCTTCCCGCGTAGCCGCGCTTCCCCGGCTGCGCCCCCAGCCTTCCTCTGCGCGGCGCTCGGGAACTTTTGCACCCCTTCCTGCCGACGTCGCGCTCCGTAGAGCCCCCGGCTGGCGGCAAACGGGGCGGCGCTGACGCGTCCTGCGCGGCCGCGCGTCCCGCTGTGTCTCCTCCCAATGCAGCTTCGAGCCAGTCTGGTCGCCCTCCCCGGCGGGTCTCGGTGGCAGCTCCTCCCCCACATGCGCCTTCGCCTCGCGGGCTCTCGGTGGCCCACGGTGCCAGGCCATTGCGGTGGCTCCCTGGCTGTCCCGCCACACCAGCCTGGGAGTGGCCTGATGTGGGTGCACTGGCCATGGTTTGCCGCGGTGGCTCCCCATCCACAACCCCCTCGGGGTCTAATACGTGTCCCCGGAGGGCCGAGCTGAGGCGGCCACGTGGCCGCCGGGGCGCGTGGCGGGGACTTTGGGGATGGAGCCGAGCCGAGCGCGCCGGGGCGGAAGGGGCGGCCCGGGGCTCCGCGCGCGCCTGGCCCGGGTCCCGGCCCGGTGGGGGGCTCCGCGCGCGCCGCCGGCGGGGTCAGGGGCGAAGGGGCAGGCGGAGGGCAGCGCGCGGGGAGCCGGCGCGGCGGCTCGGGTTACCGCGGCCCGGCGCGGGGGCCGGGCGGGCTCGGGCCGACTCCCGCTGTTTGCATTTCTCTGGCAGGCGGCGGGGCTGGGCTTGAAAGGAATCGCCTTCATTTGGAACGCTGTTTATTTTTCTTAACTACCCAGCGCCGACAGACGACCCCCGAGCCCGGCGGCCGGGACCCCGAGCCCGCGCCGGGAAAGGGTCAGGACAGGGCGGGCGGGCAGAGGGGCGCACTGGCCCCGGCTCGGACGGCGCCCTCGTCTCGGCGAGGAGGAAGGGTCTGGGCGGGCCGCGAGCGGGAGCTCCCCGGCTTAGGCGTTCCTTCTCCATTACAGGCTCCAGGACTTGGGCCGAGACACCGTTGTGACTCAGTGTCCCCCACGCACACGGTGTAACGCAGACGGGTGCAAGGATGCGGTTCACGTAGTCTGTGCGCGAGGCCCGGGCCTTGCCAGGCGCCCAGGTGGCCGTGGCCTTTCTCGTGGGAGCGGTGTCCCTTTCTATGTGTGTGTGTGGGGGGTCAGCCGGCGAGAGTGCGGTTCACGGGGAAGGGACTAGCGAGGGAGGCTCGTGCGCGCCGCGCAGCTCCAGGACAGGCGCGGGCTGCCGAGGGTTCTGAGCGTTTTGACATGAAATGAATAAAATGCAAATGATATTCAAAGTAAGATGCTAATGAGGATCTATTCTGTGAGCGCCCACGGCCCGCAGCGCGCGGGACGGGAGGCTCCCTCGGTCCTGGCCGGCGGCGCACGCGGCTCCCCCGCAATGCTCAGCCTCCCGGGCGCGCTCACGCCGACTTGAAAATGAGGTCGGGGAAGGTCGTTCCACCCCGCAGCATAAATCAAGGAGGAAAGGAGAATGGATGTGAGCGGCAGTCCCCGGAGACCGCCGCGAGAGGCAGAGCGAGGGAGGCGGGAGGGAGAAAACTTGTGCGTGAACGCCGGGAAGCCAGACGAGACCGCGCCGAGCGCCTCCTGCCGGCGCCCCGGGCCTTCCTCGGTCCCGCCTCAAGTGTTGCCTGGACGCGCTCTGCGGACGGCGACACTCCCGCGCCCAGCCCGACCGGCGCGTAGTGACACACCGGCCCGCGCGTCCCCCTCGGCGCAGGCGTTCCCGGCCCTGGCCTCTCTGGCTCTTTGCGCGCCTCGATGCGCCGGTTCGTGCTGCCCCGCGCGAGGTCCCGAGACCCCGGCTGGGCACCCCCGGAGGCTCAGGTGGGCAGCCCGGAGCCCGAACGGAGACATAAGTCCCGGGAGAGCCGGGTCCCCTGGGAAGCGGAACCAGAGGGCGAGCGCCCCTTCCAGGAGCGACTTGCGGCGTCCTGGGTGCCCTGCGCTTCGCTGCTCCGGGGAACACATCTGAAGATGGGCCGCGCCCACGTCTGCTCCTGGGAACAGCAGATTATGTCCTTCTCCCTGAGGACAGCGAAGACCAGGAAGCTTAAAACCTGTGTCGTGGGTGTCCAATAGTCCCTGTCGGGTTACATTTGCAAAACGCTGGCACTACCAAGCCATCACTTTTGCAATTAATTCGTTGTCAAACATTCATTTAATAAATATGTAGTTAGTGTTGGAGCAACTGCAGGACAAAACCCTGGTCTTTCTCCCAGACAGAAAGACAGCAAACATAAATATAGGACCAAACCACGCGTTGTAGGCTGAGGTGGCCCTTGTGGTCAGAAAGGTCCCCAAGGAGCAGGTGGAGCCCAGAATGGGGGGAAAGTTTCCGGAAGGGACCAATCGCCCCGCTCCGGAATCCGGGACCCCAGCCTGTACATCTGTGACATGTCCACTCCAAGCTCTGCCAAGCCAGTGTCTGGGTGCTGAGACAGAAAGGTGGGGTTCGCCGCTCATGACTCCTTTCCCCGGCTCTGGGGAAACTCCGGCTGCGCACAAAGCCTGAGCCGCGGTCCCACATCGCCTTCCGGTGGTCGTATGGTAGTACTGCAACCAGAGCCACACCAGCTGCAGAGCTGGGCTAGGAACGGTAGGCGGCGCGGGGACAGCTTCTTGATCGCTTGCCATGTGCCAGGTGTTGGCAATGCACTTTTCTGACTTTATTAATGGAAGACTTCAGGAAATGCTAGTTCCTGGGGCCAGCTTATCCCGGCAGTAAAGATGCTCGCGATCTGTAACTTCAAGGTCCCGAGGCCCCTGCTTCGCCCAGGGACTCCTTTTTTACTGTAGGTCCTTGGGGCTGGCTTTGCACCTGCAGCGGCCAGGCTAGAAACAGCGGGGGCTTCAATATCTCACTTTCGCCATCCTCTGCTGCCCCCTAGCGTTTTAGGCTGGAACTGCCTCCAGGCTCCTGGCCAGATGGCTGCAACCGACACCTAGCTGGAGGCTAGGACGAGAGGCCTGGGAGAGGGGCGTGAAACTCGCGCGTGATTTGGCCGCGGGATGTGCCACGTAATCCAGGGCCGCTCCCTCCGGGCGGGCGCCCAATGAGCCCAAATTGCCTCCCCTCCTTCTCTCTCTCTTTCTTTCTTGCCGCGCTCGTGAGCCCCACTCACAGACAGGGGCCCACCGCAGATCCACACTTCACCCTGCGTGTGACTTCTGCAACCAAGACACGCGACACCTTCACCACTGCAAAGAACTTCCTCCGCAGCCTCCTTACAGCCTGTCGCCCCCAGCTCTCAGCCTGTACCCCATCCCTGTCTTCCTGAGCTGTAACTACCAATGGCACCACCGTGTGTGGGCTTTGGGGGTTGTTTTTGATGCCACACATATTCTGCAAGCTCTGTTTTGAGCATTACATGTCTCTGTGGTTGGTGCCTTTTGGTGGCTGAGTAATATTCTATGGATGTGCCCTGTTTGTCTACCGTTCTTCTGTGGAGGGACTTGTATATTCTTTCCTGTTTTGGGCTCTTATAAATACTGCTGCTCCAAACCCCCAGTTTTGGGAATTTATGCAGACATAAGTTTGTGTGTCTCCGGGTAGATGTGGATGACCTTGGGGTTATTACGCTAAGTGAAGTAAGTAAGTAAGCTAGGTGAAGCCTGACAAATCTCACTTATGGGTGGAATGTGAAAAAACCCTTTTTGGGGCCGGGGATTTAGCTCAATGGTTCAGGCGCCTGTCTTGCGAGCTCAAGGACCCGGGTTCAACCCCCAGTAACCACATACAATACTGGGCGTGGAGACTCACACCCAGCAGCAACCAGTACTACATACCACAGCGCCGGGCGTGGTGGCTCACACCTGTAATCCCAGCACTCGGGAGGCAGAGGCAGGAGGATTGCTGTGATGAGTTTGAGGCTGAGCTGAGGGCCAGCCTGAACTACAAAACGAGACCCTGTCTCACAAAAAAAAAAAAAAAAGAAAAAACCCTTTTTATTTTTTCCTAACACTGTTTCACTATGCCACTAAGTGGCCTATCTGGGTTTCGAAAGGTCATGGGTTCAGTCCCTAGAACCACCAAACACAAAATAAGCTACTCTTTTTTGAAAACCTGTGATTAAATATCATCGCTGTGACAAAAACATCAGAGGAAATCAACTGAAAAAGATGAGCAGTTTGTTGTGCCTGTGGTTCCAGAGCCGTCAGACCCTGGTCGTCTGTCTCTGTGGCTTTGATGTGGGTCACACAGTGCAGTGTCAGGGCTCCATGGAGCACAGGTCTGATCGCCTACACCAGAGGCACGTGGAGACACACATGGGGACTGGGCCTCCCACTTTGCTGCCTAGGTGTGACCCTGCTAACCTCTCACAGTTAGTCTTTCATTTTGTCATGTGTTTATCTGTTCTAACGCCATTGGTACTAAACCCAGGGCCTTCACCCTGAGCTCCACCTCTTGGCCTTTTAAAATTATTTATTTTGCGACAAGGTTCTACTGCATCACTGAGTCTCCAAGGCTGGTCTTGAACTTATGATTCTCCTGCCTCAGCCTCCCAAGGTGAAGGTGTGAAGGGGGGAGGTATGAACCTCCACGCCTGGCTCAAATAAATTTTTTTTTTTTTAAGGCTTTTTGAGACAGGATCTCGCTTTGTGGTTCAGGCTGGCCCTGAGCTCAGCCTCAAACTCACATCACAATCCTCCTGCCTCTGCCTCCCGAGTGCTGGGATGACAGGCGTGAGCCACCACGTCCGGCACTGTGGTATGTGGTACTGGTTGCTGCTGGGTGTGGGTCTCCACACCCAGTATTGTTATGTGGTTGCCGGGGAATCGAACCCGGGCCCTTGCGTTTGCAAGACAGGCGCCGGAACCACTGAGCTAACTCCCCGGCCCTCAAATAAATTTTTATAGATGCATTTGTGTGCACACGTAAGCCGAGTGCTCACGTGGACCCTAGAGGTAGGCCTGTCTGCGGGAAGTAGCAGACAGCTACTATTTTGTTAGCCCTGGACCTATTCCTACGGGTACCTCAGTGTCCAGTTCCGCTGACAGCTTTGCAGAGCATAATTTTCTCACAACATCACTGTTATTGGGAATAAACAATCTTCTACATTTTTATTAACTTATTTTGTGCAAGATGATCTCTCAGTATTGCTTTTAATTTGTCTTCTCCCATTTACGAATGACATTCACTGTGTCTTCCGTATATTAATTTTCCCTGCGTGTTTCTTCAGAGGACAACTGCTGATCTTCTGTTCTTTCCACTGCAGCAAAATCGCTCTTTACTTGCTGGTTACACAGTTACATCTGGAGATTGACCCTTATGTGACATAAATACTGTTTTTTCTCTCTCTTCGAATTTTCAAAACGCGTTGCTCGGGGACAGTTTGTCACACACAAGGACTGTCTTCTAGTCACGAAGCTCTAAGTCACACTTTGGGTGCATCACAGAGATCTGCCCAGACCCGGCCCATCTTCCTGGGATGGCACTGGTCCTGGCCGCAGCCTGTTCTTGCCCCCCACTCCCTAAGCCCCCACTTGTCTCCCCAGGAACCTGAGGTCAGGTCTCTGGGGTTCAGAAGAGGCTCC
>PVIR01042730.1:0-12096 GCA_004026965.1 Petromus typicus | reverse complement strand
AAACACTTTAAAAGGGGAGTTGGGGGGGCCGGGGAGTTAGCTCAGTGGTTCCGGCGCCTGTCTTGCAAGCGCAAGGGCCTGGGTTCGATTCCCCGGTAACCACATAACAATACTGGGTGTGGAGATCCACACCCAGCAGCAACCAGTACCACATACCACAGTGCCGGGCGTGGTGGCTCACGCCTGTAATCCCAGCACTGGGGAGGCACAGGCAGGAGGATTGTGATGTGAGTTGGAGGCTGAGCTCAGGGCCAGCCTGAACCACAAAAGCGAGACCCTGTCTCAAAAAACCTAAAAAAAAAAAAGGGGGAGTTGGGGATGTAGCTCAGTATAAAGCCCTGTAACCCAGATAGGCCCAATCTAATCACATAATTCCTCAAATAGGGGACTTTTCTTGGGTGAAGTCAGAGATGTGCTGTAAGGGAAAATCTGAGTGTTTTGAAACATGAAAAGGAATCAGTCTACCAGTGTTGACTTTAAAGATGACAATGAGCCAGTGAATATAAGTGACATCTAAATGCTGAGAGTGAGCCCAGGCCGACAACTAAAATACACACAGGCTGGGCCTTGGGCCAGGGATTTATAGCTCAGTGGTTCTGGTGTCTGCCTTGCAAGCAAAAGGTCCAGAGTTCAATCCCTCGTAACCACAAAGATGACTCACACCCATCAGCAATCAGTACTCCACACTACAATGCCAGGCGTGGTAGCTTATGCCTGTAATTCTAGCACTTGGGAGACAGAGGCAGGATTGCTGTGAGTTCGAGGCTTGCCTGGGCTACATAGTGAGCTCAGAGCTGGCCTGAACTACAAAAAGTGAGACCCTGTCTCAAAAAAAAACAAAAACAAAAAAAACACAACTTAAAGTTTCATTTCTCCTAGACTTAATGTTGTTTAACATATTTTTATTTGCATGGATTTATCTTTTTTTCATTCCTTTACTTTCAGCATAGGTATGGCCTTAAATCTATAGTGAGTTTCTTCTTCACTTTGTTCTTCTACCTCCTTTTCTGTTGGTTTTATACTATGTACTTCAGGCTGGCCTTGAACTCACTATGTAGCCCAGGCTGGCCTCACTTGTGGTAATCCTCTTGCCTCGGTCTCCCAAGTACTGGGGTTACAAATGCATGCCACTGTATACAAGTTCCCTCTTGATTCTTCTTTAGTACAGTAGGGTAACTACTGAACAAAATAACCTATGATATATTTCAAAATAACTGAGTACAAAATGAGTAGTGGCTGAGAAGATGAAAATGTTTATTACCCTGATTTCAGTAACACACATTACACATGTATTAAATTACTCTAAGGTACCCCATAAAGAAGAACAAATTCAAAACTAAGATAAAGTAAAATGAGTTTCATGTAGTTACTATATAATTGAGTCTTATTTTATATCCACTCAGCCAGTCTATGTTCCTTAGTCAGGGAGTTCATTCATCTTTTCCTCTTCTGTAGCCTTGTGCTTTGTTGACTTTTTTTTTGTATTTTTATGCTTTGTCTTTTTTTTTTAGGTTTTTTGAAACAGGGTCTCGCTTTGTGGTTCAGGCTGGCCCTGAGCTCAGCCTCAAACTTACATCACAGCAATCCTCCTCCCTCTGCCTCCCGATGCTGGGATTACAGGCGTAAGCCACCATGCCCGGCACTGTGGTATGTGCTACTGATTACTGCTGGGGTGAGTCTCCATGCCCAGTATGGTATGTGGTTACTGGGGATCAAACCCGGGTCCTTGCGCTTGCAAGACAGGCGCCGGAACCACTGAGCTAAATCCCCGGCCCAACTTTGTCTCTTTTTTTGGTGTAACTTTAGTATTTCTTCTTTGTGTGGTTACCTTGGAATTTACATTAAAAATTTATCGATATGTGTTTATTTTCAGCTAATAATTTAAGTTAAATTACATAAAAACCCTACATTTTAATTTCCTCACACCTAGTTACTGGTGTTAAGTCACATTAATTCATATGATGAATCCTTAATATATATGCTATGATCACGATAGCTGGTAAATGTTTACATTTTTAAAAATTATAAAAGAGGGCCGGGGAGTTAGCTCAGTGGTTCCGGCACCTGTCTTGCAAGCGCAAGGGCCCGGATTCGATTCCCGGTAACCACATAACAATACTGGGTGTGGAGACCCACACCCAGCAGCAACCAATACCACATACCACAGTGCCAGGTGTGGTGGCTCATGCCTGTAATCCCAGCACTGGGGAGGCAGAGGCAGGAGGATTGTGATGTGAGTTTGAGGCTGAGCTGAGGGCCAGCCTGAACCACAAAGCGAGACCCTGTCTCAAAAAACCTAAAACAAAAAAAAAAATTATAAAAGAGACATTGCCCTAATCTCCCCCAGATACTCCCTCTCCCTTTGAACATTCATCATTCTTGCCACTTTCTGAAGCAGTTCTGGAAGTTCTACTCCACGTCTGTATGAGGCTTGCTCGAAAACATGGTGAATGCTGCTGCTGAATGCTGCCCAATATGAAGGCAAACCCATTCCGGTCCTTTCCAGCCTGTAATTTCTATGGAAAAATCTTTTGCTAATACAGAGGTTCTCTTCTATGAAACAACTTGTTTTAGTTTTTTTTTTATTCTTAAAATTCTGTCATTGGTATATCATAGTTTGTTTTAATGTGTCTTGGTCTGGATTTTTAAGTATCCTCATTGTGTGTCCTTTGAGCTTCTCAAATCTTGATGTTTATTTCCTTGCTCTGATTTGTGAAGTTTTCACTTTTTAAAATAAACTTTTTTTCTTTTCCTTCATATGTGTGTGTATACATATATCATTGTTACATACATACATACGTATTTGTATAATGGATTTATGCCTTCCTCATTCTTTTCCATTCCTTTTTCATTTTGCTTCTCTTAATTACTTCTAGTGACCTATCTCTGCACTTGCTGATCCTTATTTCTACTTTATCTAATCTAGTGTTGAATCTCTACTGTCAATTTTTGTTTTTTGGTTTTTCTTAGGTGCAGGCCAGAGGTTGGTATAGAGATCCAGGTCCTTTCTGGAATGGCCCCATTTCATTTTTCTTTTTCTTTTGGTTTTTTGAGACAGGGTCTCGCTTTTTTTTCAGGGTGGCCCTGAACTCACTATATAGCTTAGGCTAGCCTCGAACTCACAGAAGTCCTCCCGCCTCTGCCTCCCAAGTGCTGGGCTTATAGGCATAAACACACCTGGCATAATGATATGTTATTACCTGGGACTGAACTTGGGACCTTGCGCTTACAAGGAAGATGCTGGAACCACTGAGCTAAATCCTCAGCCTTTACTGTCAGTTTATTCAGGGTAAGTGTATTCATTTATCTGCCCCACAATTTGATCAGTTTTTGTTTTGGGCAGTACTGGTGATTAAACCATTCACACTGAGCTATATCCCCAGCTTTCTTTTAATTTTTGAAATGGAGTCTTGCTAATTGCTAAACTGCCCAGGATGGACTAGGACCTGTGATCGTCCTCCCTTAGTCTCCCAGAATACTGGAATTACAAGTATCCACCATCACACCTAGCTCTTCCCTAAATTTAAAATACTCAGTTGTCTAATTCATCAGCTCTCCAAGAAAAGTTGTTATTTTGCAGTTTGTCCAGTTTTCTTTTTTTCCTTGTAAGGGTGGCAACAAAGCTCATTCTACCTCTCATATCACTGCAAAGAACCAGGCTCAGTACAATGAACTTTTCAGAACAGTTATGCCTGGATCACATATAACAAAGGTCTCTTGTTTTATTTTCAAGAGGTTTAAAAATACCTCTTACAGAAAGTTAGGATTAAGATTATAGCTTAAAGAAATTTCGTTGGAGTGGGAGTATGAAAAAGTGTTTCAGGCAGGCATCAGCAATTGAAGGGAATGAAGTAAGTATTTGTATAAACCCAAAGGAGACGAACTGGAGAGAAACTCTTGGAACAAATTCATAGAGTAGATACAATAACAAATGTTATTTGTCTTTATTTCCAGGTATTAAATTTCAACTTACAAAATATCATATCCAGAAATGAGCTCTGACACAGTTAAAATACATATAACAACTTAGCCATCTACATAGTAATATTGTACTATTTTAAAATTTGGGTTAGTCAAATCCAAATTTTGGTAACCTAGAAATCACTGACAATAGTATCTCTGGCAGCTTTCTCCAAAGCTGTTCCCTAGATAGCCTAATCTGTCTCACATATAGGGACATGGCTCTGTGATAGAAAAAAATATTTTTATTACCACCTCAACACTTTAATCACCTCCTATCCACTATTCCCATGTGTCCTTCAGTTCTAGGCCTTACCACTCATTCTGAAAACCATGTTTAAATCACAAGTCAGCTGCTCACAGACAAAATGAGGACATAATGAATGGACCTTCGCTCCCAGTGAATGCTAGAAGAAAAGCAGTAAATTCTCAGCTGGGTATACTCTCTCTGATATCTAAATTTGTCAAAGCCAATTACATCCTGTAATAATCCAAAACTTAATTTCTCAAAAGCTTCTTTACTTTGTTTCCTTTTTAACCTGGCTTGCACATTTGAAAACTTTTACCCTCACACTTAAATAATAACTTTGTTAACTGTAGACTTCTAAAAACAATAGCTCCACAAACTTCTAGTGTTACTGGAGAGAAGCAAGGTGGCATGCTAAATATTAATCATTGTAATTTTTTTCTTGCATCTGTAATGTTTTAGATTTAGATTCTTGTTTGTTTTTGATTACTTTGTTTTACTTATTGCATTAGCCTCCACAGATCGTTTCAACCCATATAGTAATCTTTCTGTTTTTAGAGACTTTCTTGCAATTTTTGTTATAATTATTCTATTCAATTCCTGTGACTTTGATGATATATCTCTCAAATTCAGCATCTTAGTATCTTATTTCATCTCATCATTTCTATGTTTTCTTTCTTGAGATGAATTTATCTTGCAACCACTGTATACATGTATACTTATTTCAGATGTAATATCACGACCATTTTCTCATGAACCTACTGTTCATCAGAATGTGTTTTTTTTGTGTGTGTGTGTATTTTTTTTTAAGGTATTTTGAGACAGGGTCTCACTTTGTGGTTCAGGCTGGCCCTGAGCTCAGCCTCAAACTCACATCACAGCAATCCTCCTGCCTCTGCCTCCCGAGTGCTGGGATTACAGGTGTGAGCCACCACGCCCAGCACTGTGGAATGTGGTACTGGTTGCTGCTGGGGTGAGTCTCCACGCCCAGTATTGTTATGTGATTACCGTGGATTGAACCCGGCCCTTGCGCTTGCAAGACAGGCGCCGGAACCACTGAGCTATATCCCTGGCCCCAGAATGTGGTTTTTAACAGGTATACTATATTCTATCTCTTTTAAGATATTGCACTTACTTTGTTTGAAAAATTTTGCCTCCTAAATTACTTTTATCCAAGTTTTTTCTTACATTTCTTTATTTAGGTGCTTCTCTTTTATGTTGGATGTGTTTTTCAAATCCCTTGTGATTCACAATTATTCACATTTAATAGAGAAGTATTACTGATTTCTGATCAGCTCCATCTTTCCTTTGACCAGTGCTTTCTTGTTATTAAAGAAGTTAAAAACTGGGGGCCGGGGAGTTAGCTCAGTGGTTCCAGCGCCTGTCTTGCAAGCGCAAGGGCCGGGGTTCGATTCCCCGGTAACCACATAACAATAATGGGTGTGGAGACCCAGCAGCAACCAGCACCACATACCACAGTGCCAGGCGTGGTGGCTCACGCCTGTCATCCCAGCACTCGGGAGGCAGAGGCAGGAGGATTGTGATGTGAGTTTGAGGCTGAGCTCAGGGCCAGCCTAAACCACAAAAGCGAGACCCTGTCTCAAAAAACATAAAAAAAAAAAAAAAAAAAGAAGAAGTTAAAAACTACTTCATCACTTGACTAGGAGATCCCACTATGGGAATCTATTTATACTCCTGTACCCTATCCCAGTAGCTGGCCAATCATTTTCCTTAGGACTGTGAACCACCACTAATAGTGTGTACTACTCATACAGTGTCATGCTTATTTACATACAAAAAGCTACAGTAATGTTTGTCAATGGATTTAAAATATCTATGCTTAATATGTTGAGGGCACTAATGAAAAATGGGAAGATAGAAATACCAGAAATTAACAGTGTTTAATTGGGCTCACATCATATTCAACATATTCAAGGAAAAAATACTGGTGAACTTAAAGATATGTCAATAGGAAACTGCCAAGCTGAAACACACATAAAAGAAAAATAGACCTTATACCTTGATTTTTTTGTTCTCATATCTTGTACTCTGATAATGGTCAATGTTTTTGACCCCTTAGCCTGATTATTAATCTATTCATATGATAATTAATTTTATAATGACATAAATAAATAAAATCTGATGCTCACAAAAGGGCAGAATGACAAAAGCGGAAGAAAGAGATGTTATGTACCTGTGCTAATTCCCTACAATGAATGTAATCATTACATTCTGCAAACATATACTAATAAAATTAAAAATTTAATGAAAACAATGAAGACCACTGTGTTTTCTCTTGCACAGACAGCCTGCCCTGATGTTACAGGGTATATACTTTTTTGCCTCCCATTAAGGTGATGATGGTGGGGATATAACTTGACCGGTAGGGGCCAGGGATTTGGCTCAGTGGTTCCAGCACCTGTCTTGCAAGCGCAAGGACCGGTTCGATCCCTAGTTAACCACATACAGTACTGGGTGTGGAGATTCATGCCTAGCAGCAATCAGTACCACATTCCACAGTGCCGGGCGTGGTGGCTCATGCCAGTAATCCCAGCACTTGGGAGGCACAGGCAGGAGGACTGCTGTGATGTGAGTTTGAGGCTGAGCTGAGTGCCAGCCTGAACTACAAAGCGAGACCCTGTCTCAAAAAAAAAAAAAAAAAAAAAAAACTTGTCTGGTAGGCAGGGTGCCACTAAACTACATCCCAGGCCCTTTTTTCCTACTCTTGGCCCAAACTCACTCTGTAGAGCCTGGACTTCTCCCTCCCTTTAATAAAAATTTGCTATTGTTTAAAAAATAATTTGAAACAAAACAAAAGGAAACATTCAAACTGGGATAGTATCAAAGCATATAATACATCTGTAGTTGGAATGCCAAAAGGAGAACGAAAATACAGACTGTAGTAATGTTACAAATTAATGACAGTCATATAACCACAGTTCCACAAAGCTCAAAAATACCAAGTGGAAGAAATACTAAAAAGTTACATGTAAGTATATTAAATTGAAACCCAAAACCAAGACATCCTCAAGGAAGTCTGTGAAAATGATATACCTATAAAACAACAAAGACAAGAACTACAATAGTCTTCTGATCAGAAACCAAGAAGAGTGGGATGAAATATTTAAGTGTCAAAAGAAAAAATCCACTAACCTAGAAATTTTATCTAGGGAAACAATCCTTTAAAAGTGAAGAAGAAGGGCCGGGGATTTAGCTCAGATGTTCTGGTGTTTGTCTTGCAAGCGCAAGGTCCCAAGTTCGATTCCTGGTAATCCCATACCAGAATATCGGATATGGTGATAGTAAGTTACCATTTCATAAATATATGCTTAAATTTAAAAATAGAATAACCAAAAAGACTAACAAATTTTCAAAACAGGTACTCAATCCAGGTGTGGTGATGTACACCAGTGATCCTAGCACTTGGGAGGGTAAGACAGGAGGACTGCCATCAGTTCCAGGCCATAGGGAGTTCATAGTGAGCTCACAGTGAGAGACACGGTTCAAGGCCAACCTGAACTCTATAGCAAGACTCTGTCTCAACAAAATAAAACATCACACAAACTAGATACTCACAGGAGTAGAGAAAGAATAAGGTAGTCGAGACACAAATAAATACAAGATTTCTCTTTGTTTTGTATACTCTATTTGTTTCATATACACTTTAATATACTTTGCGCTGTATATTTAACTTTCTAACCATATAAATATTTTACTTAATTAACTAACATTTAAATGAAATGATAAAACAAAAGTTACACCTAAAAAGCAAAATAAAGGGATTTAATCACCTACCAAGTTTGTAGCACAGAGAAAAAATAATTCTAGTTACTTTATTTATTTATTTTTTAATTCTAGTTACTTTAAAGCACAATAATTGAACTGTACTTTCCTAGAGGGATACTCACAACAAATAGATCTATAGAAAATATTAAATCTTTTGTTAAGAATATTATAACTACAGATACTGATGTTGTGAAACTATTATATATATAATACATATATATACACGTATTTGTGCATTGCTAGATAAGCAAATAAGGGTGCTTGCTTCGGCAGCACATATACTAAAATAGATAAGCAAATAAGGGTACAAAAATAGAAACAAAGGGCTGGGGATTTAGCTTAGTGGTTCCAGTGCATCCCTTGTAAAAACAAGGGCCTGGGTTCGATCCCTGGTAACTACATACAATGCCAAGCATGGTGACTCACACCCACCAGCAATCAGTACCACATGCCACAATGGTGGGCGTGGTGGCTCACACCTGTAATCCCAGCACTCGGGAAGCAGAGGCAAGAGGATTGCTGTGAGTTCGAGACTTGACTGGGCTACACAGTGAGTTCAGGGCCAGTCTAAACTACAAAGAGAGACTGTCTCAAAAAAATAAATAAATAAATAAATAAATAAACAAATAAAATCAAAGTTAAAACTCTGTAATTCTAAATTTCTTTGTAATTCTACATTTTAAACAGTAGAAATAGCAGTATGAACTCAGGATGCCTATTTTATTATGAATATATTTCCCGGGCCGGGGAGTTAGCTCAGTGATTCCGGTGCCTGTCTTGCAAGCGCAAGAACCCGGGTTCAATCCCCGGTAACCACATACCATACTGGGTGTAGAGACTCACCCCAGCAGCAACCAGTACCACATACCACAGTGCCGCGCGTGGTGGCTCACACCTGTAATTCCACACTCGGGAGGCAGAAGCAGGAAAATTGCTGTGATGTGAGCTGGAGGCTGAGCTGAGGGCCAGCCTGAACCACAAAGCGAGACCCTGTCTCAAAAAAACCTAAAAAAAAAGAATATATTTCCTGCTATAACATGAATGAATCTTGAAAATATATCAAGTGAAAAAATCAGTCCAAAAAGGTTGCATGTTCATTTATATTAAACACCTAGAAGAGCCAAATGTAGAGACAAAAGCAGATCAGCAGTTGATTAGGCTGGCAATGAAGGGAATATAGAGTTAACTACTAATGAGTACAATGTTTCATTTGTTAGAGATATAAATGCTCTAAAATTATAATAGAGTGAAAGTTCCATAAGTGTGTGTATATATTTTACTTGAAAACTAAACTGTGTTGTCACACACTTTTATAATCCCTGCACTCTGGAAGGATGAGGTAGAAGATTCAAGAATTTTGTTTTTGTTTTTGTTTTTGTTTTTGTTTTGAGACAGGGTCTCACTTTGTGGTTCAGGCTGGCCCTGAGCTCAGCCTCCAACTCTCATCACAGCAATCCTCCTGACTCTGCCTCCCAAGGGCTGGGATTACGTGAGCCAGCACGCCTGGCACTGTGGTATGTGGTACTGGTTGCTGCTGGGGTGAGTCTCCATGCCCAGTATTGTTATGTGGTTACCGGGGATAAACCCGGGTCCTTGTGCTTGCAAGGCAGGCGCCGGAACCACTGAGCTATATCCCCAGCCTAAAGATTCAAGAATTTGACTCAGGGACTGGGGATTTAGCTCAGTGGCACCACGAGCCTACCTGGCAAGCACAAGGTCCTGAATTTGATCCTCAGTACCTAAAAAAAATAAACCCCCAAAAAATCAACCCAGACTAGGCAATTTAGTGACTTAGCAAGACCCTGCCTCAAAAGAAATAAAATATTTTTAAAAGGTTCAGGATGTAGCTCAGTGAAAGAGTAGATTCAATCCCAAGTACCACCAAAAATATTTTTAAAATTTTAAACTTTAAATGAGTAAAATGCAGCCCTATAAATTAGATCTTAACTAAGCTGTTAAAATTAAAATATTTCCCACCTCCCTGTACACACACGTACACATCCTCTTAGAAACAATGTTATTTTTTGTTTTTTTTGAGACGGGGTCTCGCTTTGTGGTTCAGGCTGGCCCTGCATTCAGCCTCAAACTCACATCACAGCAATCCTCCTGCCTCTGCCTCCTGAATGCTGGGATTACAGGTGTAAGCCACTACGCCCAGCACTGTGATATGTGGCTACCAGGGATAGAACCCAGGCCCTTGCACTTGCAAAACAGGTGCCAGAACCACTGAGCTAAATCTGGGGCCCCTGTTATTACTATGTTAAAACATTTCTTTAGCTACCTTACCTAAAACTATGAATCTTATCTGTAATTTTAAATATTCTCTCACTTTACTTTTCAATTAGAATTTTTCACCACTTTATTTCATTTCATATATTTCATATTTAAGTTGCTTACCTTGTTTATTATCTAGTCCACAACAATGTAAGCACCATTACAGCAGGAGGTTTGTCTCTTGTTTACTGCTAAATCCCAAGCATCTAAAATCATCCCTGTTAGACAGACAGCATTCAATAAATGGTGAGTTTATGAATGAATGGATCCTTAATACAAGAACTCTGGAAAATAAATTTGAAAATAGAACACTACTTTAGAAAATATATAATGTTCAAATAAGATTTTTTTAAATGCTTGATTTCAGTAATAACTAAAAAACTGCAAATTAAATTATTTTATAGCTATAAGGTTAGCAAAATTACCACCATTTATGATGTCCATTTTATCAAGGACGTATAGATAGAGGTAGTCATATATTATGCCAATACATGACATTGGTAATACCGGGGATTACTAGAACCTTGCACGGGGAATAAGTAGATAATCTTTTTTTTTTTTTTTTGAGACAGGATCTCACTTTGCAGTTCAGGCTAGCCCTGAGCTCAGCCTTGAACTCATAGCAAGCCTCCTGCCTCTGCCTCCCAAATGCTGGGATTATAGGCATAAGCCACCACCCCCGGCAATAAGTAGATAAATTTAGGAAGTCATTAATACAAATACACTTTTTTTTTTTTAGGTTTTTTGAGACAGGGTCTTGCTTTGTGGTTCAGGCTGGCACTCAGCTCAGCCTCAAACTCACATCACAGCAATCCTCCTGCCTCTGCCTCCCGAGTGCTAGGATGACAGGCGTGAGCCACCGCGCCCGGCACTGTGGTATGTGGTACTGGTTGCTGCTGAGGTGAGTCTCCACGCCCAGTATTGTTATGTGGTTACCGGCGAATCGAACTCGGGCCTTTGCGCTTGCAAGACAGGTGCCGGAACCACTGAGCTAACTCCCCGGCCCCACAAATACACTTTTTGACCCATCAACTCCATTTATAGCAGACTTCTATACTCTCCAAAAAAGAAAAAAAAATTAGAATAGTGCCTTATAACATATCATGAATAGTTCCTGATAAACACACTTTTTATAACTGCAAGAAGTTGAAAAAACCTAAATTACACAAGAGGGATAGACACATTAAAATGTATAATATGAAAAGTTAAAATGCTGGCATAAATTTGTGATTGTTTAAATCCAGAGATATCAGTCACGGGAAAGGTAGGTTACAAAGGCTATACTTTCAGGGATCATTTCTATAGGGCGAGAAAGGTGGATTACAGAATTGTATGCAGTATGCCTGCAATCTGGAGGGAGGGCACTGAGGATGCCATCACACTGAGATACTACTACAATGTCTTTTTGTTTGTTTGTTTGGTTGGTTGGTTGAGAACAAGTTCTGTTAGGTCACTAAATTGCTTAGATTAGGCTGCAACTTATAACCCTCCTGCTCCAATCACCCAGTGTGATGGATTATGGGCATGGTGACTACAATCTTAAAATATACATGTAATAGGTTGTGTACTTTGTTAATATGTGCTAGGTATTATATATTTTTTTAATCTTTATTGGTACATTAAATATACACATGATTGCACTCCATAATGGGGATTTGTACCAGTATAAGACACAACTTAATTCTCATTTTTTCCCATAGCCCTACCCACCCTACCATCCCCCCATATACATAAAATTTGTTTCCTTACTTTTTTGTTACAATCTCAACATTGTCCCCTTTCACCTTATTTTACATTGAGCATTTTCTATTTCACAATATATAACATAC
>PVIR01042729.1:0-12118 GCA_004026965.1 Petromus typicus | reverse complement strand
TAGAAATGCTGCAGCAGGTGGTGACACCGTTTTGAACTTTTGAAGACAGATCAGGCTGTACATGACTCCATCACTTTATATTCCTACCAGTAATGTGTGAGGCTCTAATTTCTCCACATTTTTTTTTTTTTTTAGGTTTTTTGTGACAGGGTCTCACTTTGTGGTTCAGGCTGGCCCTGAGCTCAGCCTCTAACTCACATCACAGCAATTCTCCTGCCTCTTCTCCCCCACCCCCCCGCGGGTGCTGGGATTACAGGCGTGAGCCACCACGCCCGGCACTGTGGTATGTGGTACTGGTTGCTACTGGGCCTGAGTCTCCATGCCCAGTATTATATGTGGTTAACGGGGATCGAACCCGGGTCCTTGTGCTTGCAAGACAGGCGCCAGAACCACTGAGCTAAATCCCCGGCCCTCCACATCTTGCCAATACTCGTCATCATCTCTCTGGCTTATTACTCATCTTGCAGCAGGGGGGAAGTGGCATCTCATTAGGGCTTTGATTTGCACCTCCCTGATGGCACATAATGTTGAGCACCTTTTTAGGGACTTGTTTGCTTCTGTCTCTGTTCTAGGGAGAAAGATCTATTCGGATCCTTGCTCATTTTCAAACTGAGTTTTCTATCTTTTTATTCTCCAGTGTTTCTCTTTTAAAGATGTTCACATTTCTACTACTGTAAAACAAATAAACCTCTGGATCAAATACACCAATTTTGGGTCCCTGCTGCAGCCACTTCCTTTGACAAAGATTTTTTTTTTCTTGAAGAATTTCTTGAATGAGTTCCCTACCCTTGTGGTTTCTACTAGCTTTTTCAAGTTTTGACAGTCTGGCTCCCGAACTGCCTTGCCAAGGTCACAGTGGCTGTTCTGCATTCTTAGCTTGATTTTCTTATGGTATTTAACACTATGGTCTTTCTCCTCTCCTGCGGAAGACAGGAGATCCTTGGTTTAGTTGACAACACATGCTTCTGATTTTTCTCATCCATGTCCATTTTCTCACGTGGCTCCTCTGATATTGCTCCTTTTTGAATCTGGATCTTCTTCCAGATTTTGCCCTCATCCCCGGGGTAATCCCCTTAATCCTCAAGGTTCAACTCTCACTGATTGTTGATGACAATGAAATCGCACCTTCCCCTGCTGCCGGCCTTTCTCCGGGGTTCCCAGGGTGCTAATCTGTCCAGTCAACACCTCTGCCTGGATTCCTGGGCCCTCAAACTTTATCCCAGACCCAGCATTTCACCGCTACCCCTCCTGCCTTCCCTGCTCACAGGACAACATCGGTCACCTCAGTCTGTCACTCTGGACACACTCAAAGTCCTCCACAGTCAGTACAGCGCCTTCCTCTCCAGCGCGGCTGGGATCTTCCCAGAGCCAGATGTCGCCCTGTCATCCTCTGCCGGGGAGCTACCGTCTACAACTAGTCACCCTCAGGGTCCAGTCCCACACTGTGAACTTTACAGCTGCATGACCCTGGAGTTATTTATCTTCTTTATACTTCCGTTTTCTAAAAAAAAAAAAAAAAGTAGGGCCACTCTCGTGCACCATCTCACAGTTTTCCCAGGACGAGCTCGGTATGTGACAATCTCTGAACCAGGGTCACACCCTTCAGTGGGGGCAAACAGTCCACCCCAGTTTAGCCCCACTGAGTGCGGGAGACGCGGGATGACTTTACAAAACTCAGACAGACTCCGGGGGGACACAGCAGCCTGAGGGCCAAGTGCAGCTCCGCGGTGGCAGCGCCCGGCTGGAGGCGGCGCAGGCGGAGGGGCGGAGGGCAGGCTTGGGGTCCGGGGCCCAGGACCCGCGGCTGCCTCCCTGCCCCCTCCCGACCTGTTACCGGCGACAAAGGCCGCCACGCGCGGCTCCACGGCCCGCAGCCCGGGCGCCCAGAGCCTCCGGAGGCCAACACACCCCGAGCGCCAGGGTCCCCGCCGTCCCGGTCGCCGCCCCACCCAGCCCGGCTCCCGGGGACTCTGGGTGCCGGCGCCCTGCAGGGCCCTCCCAACGGGGCGCTCACCTTGAAGGACATCCTGCACATGTCCGCGGCCACTCGGCCGCCTGGGGCCCGCGCCCGCGCCTTCCGCAGAGGGGCGCCCCGCGGCGCCGCGCTCCCGCCGCAGACCGGCCGCTGGGCTGGGAGGGAAAGCGGGGAGGGCGAGCGCCGCGCTGGGCCCCCGCGCCTCCGGCCGCCCCGCTCCACGCGCGCGCACTGCTGCGGTCGTGGACGCGCTCCGCCTGCGCGTGCACGCGCGCGCCCTTGAACTCCGCGCCCTGAGCGCGAACCCGAGTGGGCTCAGGTCCACAGAGCTCCGCGCGCACGTCGTCGTCACACTCCACCTCTGCACGCGTCGTGCACTCGCCACTCCACACGTCCACACTGTGGCACAATTCCAGAGGCTGGAGGGCCCGGAGCGAAACAGAACTTTACTTCAGGTTTAAAGTGCACACAGCCTCCAAGGCTCCCGGGAAGGGCGCGGAATGGAGGGAAGCCCAGCGTCCGTTCATACGTTTGTTTGTTTGTTTCGTAGAAGGAGGTGGTTCATCTAGTGACTGGCAAACGAGTTTACTGGAACAGGAGAGGGCAGACAGTTCTGTCACTTTGCCTGGAAGAAGACAGTGTCTTATGAATCCTATGGGAACAGAGCGAGGTCAGCTGTGTGCAGGTCGCACTTGTTAATTTTATCTGTATCAGGACAAGGAGTTACAGCTAAGGGGAGAGGGGTGATGGAGGGCTTACCAAGGCTGGGAAAGGCTTGTTTATCTTAAAGTCCTGCTTCAGCACAGCCGCGTTCTTTATCCCCTCCGGCAGGGAGCCAGCGCCAGACTCAGCACACCCTGAACTCCAGCATCCCTGAACTCCAGTTCCGCACACTTACTCTTCACATCCTATACAGACAAGTGCACACAGCGTTCTCCACACTCATCCACACGTATGCAGTCCTCACACAGTCACACACACACACACACACACACACACACACACACGCATGCATACGCGCGCACATCCTGGGAAAGACTCACTTCTTCACAGGCCATGAAACCTGAGGAAGGAATATAACCATGGTCCCATCACTCTTGTAAATACCTTGGCTTTCATCTTTCTCTTGTTTTGCTTTCTGATTTTTAAAGAGCTTCCAAGAGCTTTTCTGAGACTTACACTCTGCCCAGAGATCTGGGACACAAGCCCTTTTGATGACAGAAGTAATGATGGGAGTTTGGGCAGGAGTGTAGCTCAGGGGTTCTGTGCTTTCCTACCATGCACAAGGCCCGGGGCTCAACCCAAGCAGCATAAACAATAAAATGAATGGTTGTTTCCTTTTCGAAGGAGAGAAGAGAATCTTGAAATTTATTGAGTCCTTGCCTCTTGGTGACATCTATCTCCTCCTGTGGCCAGTGCTGTTCCCCAGGTCCCTGGAGGAAGGGGCCGTCCTCTCTCTCCTTTATGCGTACTGCTTCCTGCCCAGGGTAGGTCTGGGTGAGAAATAATGGGAAAACCATACTTTTATTTGAAAATATTCTTTTAAAGTATAAAATGAAAATTAGCCTTTTAAGGAAGTTCAAATGCCAAGATGTGAAAATAGATGCCTCACCCTTCAGAATACAGGAAGCTGGTTCATTCTCTCACGCCCCTGTTATCTCCCTCCTGCTTCTCAACTAAATTTCCAATGACTATTCAATTGAAAAGTTTAAAAATGGAACTACACATAATAGTTGAGAATGGAAATGTTTATCCTTGGTGGATAAAGATGAATCACTTTGCATTTAAAATAATTTTTTCTTTTTTTTGAGACAAGGTCTCTCTTTGTAGTTCAGGCTGGCCCTGAGCTCAGCCTCCAACTCACATCACAATCCTCCTGCCTCTGCCTCCCGAGTGCTGGGATTACAGGCGTGAGCCACCACGCCCGGCACTGTGGTATGTGGTACTGGTTGCTGGTGGGCGTGAGTCTCCACGCCCAGTATTGTGTGTGGTTAACGGGGATCGAACCTGGGCCTTTGTGCTTGCAAGACAGGCACTGGAACCACTGAGCTATATCCCCGGCCCTTAAAATAATTTAAATTAACATTCTGAACTTCTGTGGACAGATGGGTGTCTTGGGTGAGACAATTTTCAAATTGTGTCATAACAGTACCCTAGACGATCAAGCATCAGAGGTTTTGCTTTGTTTGATAAACAAAAGGAGAAGGGAAAGGGTTGATAGTTTGAGGACTTTGTAGGTGCCAGGTGCTTCCCTTATGGTAAACGTTTGAGGTGAGTATTGCAGCCATTTGACAGATGCAAAGACCAAGTGTCAGAGAGATGGAGTAACTTGCTAAAGATTGACAGGGCTAGACCACTGATTATGTCTGGTGTTACAGTCAGGTTAGCAAGGGAAATAGATTTAATGCAGGACATATCAATTAGAGGATTATTTTATAGTAGTCATCCAAAAAGTCAAATGCAGATGAGTGCAAGAGATCTAGCCACACACTAAAGACCCAAAGAATCTAGTCAAATGCCTGGATCCCCTGGCAATGTCCACAGAAGTCCTGCTGAAGGACTAGAGCCCAAGGCATAGTCCTCCATAGGTCCACCCAATAGCCTAGAGTCCATGGCGATGTCTCACGCTTGTTGGTGGTATTGAGGATCCACTCCAGAAAGGCCAGTGGTGAAAGCTAGAAGACCTACGCTGGCAGGGTGAAGGGTTAGCGTGAAGTCTGTGCCATCAAACTGTGGAGTGAGCCAGAAAGTGACATTCACGGTGAAGATCAGCCATTCCTGGTGACAGAGAGGACCCGGACCCCTCCTCTGACAGGAAGAGCCAAGTTCGCCTCAGGAAACCTGACTGCAGCAAGCTTCAGGAAAGTCAGCAGCTCGTGATCTTCTCCTTGAGTTCTCCTTGTGTGCCACTCGCAACACTCCTCTGGTGGGTCTTCCGTGTCCTGACCACACTGACACAGCTGAGCTGGGCACTCCAGGGGGACCATTAGCTAATCCACTTCCTCTGGCTTCAAAGCTCTTTCTGTTCAGTTCCAGGACCACATTTGTTGCTCAAAGTTGTTTAGAGCAGAATCTCTGGCCAGGGTGCTGATGGGATTCCTGTCAGTCCCTGGAAAGAATGTTCCCAATTCAGCGTCTCACACACCTGGAAGATAGAATTGTGGTCAGTTTCCGTATGCGCCGAATGCACCATCCCACACAGTTGGCTGAGGTCTTCTTCATAAAACAGCCTCCGAAACAAAGCAAAGCATGACAAAACAACCAGCCCTTAAGTAGAACAAAGCCCTCCCAGTCTCAAGTAGCAGATCTTTGTTTGAAATGCTAATTGATTTTATGGACATTTCTGAAAATGTATGCAGTACTAATATAAGCTACAAGCAGTACATAGTTCTTAGAAAATGTAACCCAAAGCTCCCGTTGCCCGGGCTTTGTGATTATACCATGCTCAGCATTTGTTCTTTCAGAATTTTAGTGACTGTGGTGTCCAAAACAAACAGTTACAGACAGTCTCTTCAAAATCCAGTTTCACTATTATAAAAGAAATCTAATGATAGATCTCTAATGTTGTTATTTGGGTATCTGGAATTTCAAAATAGAAATAATTACTGACTGAGCAAAGCAGTGCTTTTCTATCTCATGCTAACAGGGGGAAGCAATTTTGGGCTGATGCTCTAAGACATGGACCCTTGCATGGGGCTTATTGTGCTTACTCTGAATAACTTCTATTCATTTTGTACAAAATCCCACTTCAAGAGCAAATATTTTTAAGCAACCAAAACATATTTTCAGGATCACCTTTGTAAAGGAATTGATTGTGGGCCTTAGAGTAAAAAGCTTGCATGCGTCAGGCATGGACAGAATCAGTCCCCAAAACAGCAGAACCAGCTTCATTTCACATTCCACAGTGAAATGTCGGGGACCCGAAGTGGTCATCTCCCCAGGAGGCTGAGCTTCACTTCTAAATGGGAACTTCCTCTCACTCTCCTCTTGTGCTGCGTTGAGCTCAGATCCCACAGCCTACATGTGTACCCCTTTTGAGTTCCTGGGCACCGATCTTCAGCAAATCACAAAGGTACTGTAGTTGGAGCAGGGGAAGCATGAGTATTCCACACTGTATGCAAGACAGACAACCTAAAACTAATTATGCCATCATAGTCAACTTTTAAAATGCATGAAAGCTGTGCTCAGCTACTCAAATCTAGCTCCAACAACTTAGTAAGACCCTATCTCAAAATAAAAATAAGAAAAGCTAGGGAGGTAGCTCAACTGAAAAGTGGTTGGCTAGTATTTGTAAGGCCCTGGGTTCAATCCCAGGAATGATATATTTTTTTAAAAAGGCAGGTATGAAAGTGCTCAGGAATCTTATGAGGTGGATGGACAAACAACCAGAAGCATGATGTATTCAGACACTTCCAGAACAACAGCAGGTAAAAGAATAGACAACACACACACACACACACACACACACACACACACACACACAGAGTCAAAGAACCTCAAAATGTGTAGAAAAAATTGTTCTAGTTAAGAACTTTAAATCAAAAAAAGACTTTTAAGTAGTGTTTATTTTGAAATATCACGAGGCCCTTAAACATTTTTAGATTTTTTTAAAATGAAAAGTAATTTTAAATTGTTCCACTGTCTTACAGTTTTCCCCAATGATTAGGAACATGATTAAAACTGTATTATTTTCCTTATCTAGGAAAGTAGGACCAAAACTTATAAAACTTGATAAAACTTTAAAAATTTCATAGGTTCGCATGATAATTGACACTGTAAAAAAAAAGGAAGAAATCTTAACTATTAAGAACTTGAACAGAGGAACTAATTCATATTGACTTATTTGCTCTTCATCTGCGTTAAAACTCTTTAAAATTTGTGTGCATTTGTCCCATACTGAAACAAAGACACACAATTTGACTTCTATCCACTTCCTCCCTTTGGAGTTTTTTTGTTTTTTTTGTTTTAAATTTGCAATGTAATACAAGTAGATAAATAAAGAAAATGAATTTCAAATAGTCTTTTTACTTCTATGAAAAGATGAAGGAAAATTTTATAACTAAATAATAATAACATTAGATACTGTACTGCGTACCATACCCTTAAAAGAAAGAATGGACAAATTATTATAGTACAAGTCATAGACCAAAAAAGAAAAGAAAGACTCTTACAAAAAAGAAACAGATAATAGTGCAAAACTTTCTTTTCAGTGAACTAAGAGGATCTAGCATCACAAGTGAAATAAATTAGCATATATATTGAAATATTTTTGAAATCATGGAATATGAAATTTGGGGAAATCATCAGAACTTCCTACTTCTTGTTTATCTTTTTTAAAAAAATGTTTTCTTTAACCTTCAATAGAAACCATGTATAATAAATTTTTACAGTATTTTACTCAAGATGGCCAGTGCAGGAATTAGATTAGAAGGAAGACGGATGGGTAAGGAGAACCGAGTCCTGTGGGATATTTTCCCGGAGCATGAAAGTCAGAGTTGAGCTACGGAAAGGGTTCAGGCTTCCGGATTAAGTGGATGTTACAAAAAAAGCTAAAAGGTAGGCTTTGGGTAGATAACCAGACGCCGGGACAACCAATATTTCCAAGGTGCCATTCTTGTTCTTATTCTAGTTCTAGTTCTTGTTCTTGTTCTGGTTCTGGTTCTTGTTCTTGTTCTTCTTCTTCTTTTTAAAATCTTTATTGGTACACTGTGAATACACATCATCATCACATTAAACACAGAAAATATTTCCAAAATGCCATTCTTAAACCCCTCTGATCATCTATGTGGGTCTTGCCTGTGACTTAGGAAATACCATTCCGAAGATGTGTTTCCCAAACTTTCATTCAATCCAGGACTTAGGGGTGATTTCGCCTCCTTGTCTGGAACAGGAAGAAACACTCAACTCCTGGACACTACTGACCCAGTCTCCCCAAGTTAGCTCTTATTTTCACTTTCAGTTTCTCACACCAGTGAAACACCGGGCACACAAACATGTATGTCTGATTTATTTCACTTGAGAGTATCATCTCAAGGTCCATACATTTAGCTATAAATGTTCTAAGCTCATCCACCATTCCACTGTATATATTATATATATATAATATATATATTATATATATATATTATATATATATTATATATATATATAAAAAGCCCACATCTTTCTCCACTCAGCAGTTGATGGGCATTTGGGCCATTTCCAAGATTTAGTTGTTACAGACTTGCTGCTATAAACATGGGCGTGCATATATTGCTGTGGCGTTCTGCTTTTACTTGTGGAAAGATACCAAGAAGAGATATAGCTGTGCTGAATGGAGCCTCAAGTTTTAGTTTTTTGAGAAATCTCCACATAGTCTACACTCCACTAACAATGGAGAAGGGTCTTCTCTCCCCACAGCTCCACCAGCATTTGTTGATTGATTTGTTGATAGCCATTCTTTCTGGAGTGAGGTAGAATCTCAGCTTTCTTTTAACTTGCATTTTATGAATGACCAGTGATGTTGAACATTTTTTCATTGTTTCTACTTCATCTGAAAAGAGTCTTTTCATTTCAGATGCCCATTTTTGGATCAGGTCTTTAAATTTGGAGGGCTTGATTTTCTGAGTTCCTTATGTATTCTACATAACACACCTTTATCTGATGATTAGCTGGTAAAAGTTTTTTCCTATATTGTTGGTTGTCTCTTCACTCTGTTGGTGATTTCTCTTGCTGTGCAAAAGCTTTTTAATAAGATGAAGTCCCTGCAATTTAATAAGATGAAGTCCCTGCAGTACCCTTTTTAGTATTTCCCATGCAATCTGGGTTTTGTTCATGAAGTCTTTGCCTATTCCTATGTCCTCAAACATCCTAATTATTCTCTCTTCCAGCAGATTTAGTGTTTCCCTAGTTTGACAACACAGGGCCTTGGTGAGAAGTCTGCTGGACCCCACCATAATTTCCCTCATGCTCACAAAGTAGCTGCAGCAATTCCAGGCATCATATCCACGTAAGACCATCTCCACCTGGGCTCTCTTAGAATAAAGAAAACGTTTTAGAGATCCCTCGCAGACTCTCTCATATCTTAAAGCTCAGAGTTTGTTACATGCCGGTGCTGTAATCCAAGTGCTGACCACAGCCTAGACCAGAGGCTCTAGACAGAACAGGAACTGGGCTGTTGTCTTAGTACATTTTCTGTTGCTATAACAAAATATAAGACCAACTAATGGTTAAGAAATAGAAGTTCATTTGGACCACAGTTCTGGTGAGGGCCTTCTTGATTTGTCAGTACCAGAAGAAGGCAATGCAAGACAACACAGAACAGTTGTGCTAGCAAGACTCTCTTCCTGTCTTGCTTTGTATTTCAGGCTAGCCCTGTGTTCAGCCTTGCCCTTGTGCTTGTAAGACCAGTGCCGAAAACACTGAGCTAAACCCCCGGCCCTCTCTTCCTGTTCTTGTCAAGACATGAACGCCAGGAGGGACCCACACTTTGTGACTTCATGTAGTCCTGGTTACCTTCCAAAAGTTTCACCGCAAAAGAATCATTAACACACAAATATGGGAACTAAGTTTCCGTCACAGGAGCTTCTTGGTTTTTTCAGGGCAAGGGGCATTTTCAAACCATAGTTGCCCTACTAACCATGAGACAGAGAGAGAGAGAGAGAGAGTGAGAGAAAGAGAGAGAGAGAAAGAGAGAGAGAGAGAGAGACAGAGAGAGAGAGAGAAGATACCGAGCAAAACTGTTATTCTGATAGGAAAACAGAAGAGGGCAGTGGGTTCTGGGACAGATGACTGAACACTGCGTCTGCTCCACAACCCACTGCGGGAAGCCTTGATTTTCCAACAGGCACAAAGGACCCAGTGAGTCTTCTGGGAGGTGTGGGCTGGGAAAGCAGACAAAAAGCATGGACAGACGAGACTCCAGGATGATTTCCAGTTGGCATGAGGGAGCCTCGTGGGGAAAAGGGAGGCCGGTGGGCTCAGTTTGGCCTGGTTTACTTCACAGCTCCATCCAGGGCAAGTCCTGGTGGAGCATGAACCAGGCAGAGCAAAATCAAAGCAAACACACTGCAGTCTATGCCTATGTGAACAGAACGTGCCGGTGTGAGACTGTGGCCCCTGGAAACAAACGCAGATGTCTACACATCCGACAGACTGTGTCTGGGGACAGAGGTGCAGGATCCCCACCTGTGTGCACTCCAAGCACACAGTCCCTGCATCTTCAACTCGGTGACTCCTGGGTTTTGGCCACTATCATAGTGCAGGTATGATAGGTGCAGGTAGCTTCACCTGGGTCAGGGTTGGCTTAGGGAAGACAGGAGAGGAGAGGGCAGCCACAAGGACCAGAGGGAAGGAAGAGGCAGGGAAGGTGCTATGCTGATGTAATGAGAAAACAGGACACACAGACATCCCTTTGCGTTAGGCCCCCAGGGTCACTGTTCAGTTTTGGAGTAGACCATCTCAGAAAGACCTGGCTGCTGGGTTTCAGCTGTGCAGGGTCTGTGTCCTGCCTCACCCACAGAAGTCAGGACACAGACCCAGGCCCATCAGGATGGGTGCTGCCAGCAGATGCCAGTGGAAGACGCTGAAAAAAACCCAAGCAACCAACCAGAAAGGAAGAGATGGGCAGGCCCCTCATCAGGTTCAAGCCCGACAGCAGCCAAGCACCTTATTCACCATGGGAAACAGGAAAGCGTCACAAGTCACCAAAGGTCACTGAGCCAAATAAAAGAGAACAAGCATCCATTTGTTCTTCATGACCAGGAAGATAGACAGACAGACCCCAGGAGCCAGAAGACCCATAGTGTCTGTGTGGTTGCCCCTGCATGAAAGATTCCCCAGACAGCACTGTGAGCTGCCAGCAGAAGACAGCTGGGGAGGGAGATCAACGGCCACTCTGTGGACGTGAAGGAGAACAGGAAGAGTGGGCCCCAGGGGACGGAGCTATGCTGAGCTACTTGGCCAGGGTATAAAAACCACAGCGGACCCAGGTTGAAGAAACCACTTGGTTATGGAAAGTTTTTCCTAGGGAATTTCCAAAACATTTTGAATGCATCACTGAATTTTATTCTCATTCTAACCCATAGGTTGAAACTATTACTGTGATGAAACTGAAACTCAGCTTGCATGAAAAATTTGTGATCACAGGGATTTGAACTGGGGTTACTTCAGAGTAAGGCCTCTGCTCTCCCTGCCGTGCTGTCTCACCAGGCTTTTGGACAAATGCTTGTTGAATGAATGTCAGGGGAACCCACTTGCCATGCATTTTATAACCCTACGACTCCAGACTATATCTGTAGAGCAAGTGCCTCATCAGAGCTACGTCCCCGGTCCCAATCAGTGAGACTCTCAAGGTAAGCATTTCAGCCAAACAAAACTTATTATAAATGCAAAATCACCACAAGAAGAGAATAAAGCAGATAAAATGACTTAATGCAATTTCCCAGAGTTACCATTGCTAAAACATGCCACAATCTTTTTCCAAGTGTACAACAATATAATTAGAATCATATGTTTTCTGCTTTTTCTAAATAAGATAATGTGAGTATTTTTCCCCTGGCATTAAACATTCTTTGAATATCTTTCTTTTAACGGCTGCATGTAAAATTGGGTATACTATGATTCATTCAGCCTTCTCCTTTCATAAGGTCTTTAATTGTCATTTTTGCTACTAAAAATAATACTGAAACAATTATTTTATATGTAAGCGTTATCAACGTTTGTGCTTATTTCCCTGCGATAAACCTGTAGAGTTCCAGAGCAAAGACAGAAGGGCATTGTGAAGGCTGAGCATCCGTGTGCACAAGTTGCTTCTCGGAGCCCTGCCTGAGTGTTCTGCTTCCACTGGGGCTGCTGAACTCATTGAAACTGGTCAGCGTGCCCCAGAGATACTTCGTAGGCAGACTTTCACAGACTCACCATTTTATTTGCTTCAATATTTATACTCCTCTACACAATATTTAAAGCCCCTTACATAAATGTAGAAGGATAAAACAGGATAAGAATAAAATCATAAGGAAAATGATATAAAGAGAAGCTGAAAATAGGAAAGGTAATATAGAGCACCAAGAGTGATGAAAACGCTGTGTGAAGCCGGAAGAGATGCAGAACCCCCAGATGATATAGGGGAGATGGTCTAATTCCTAACCTGCTAGATGTTAGCTA
>PVIR01042728.1:0-12094 GCA_004026965.1 Petromus typicus | reverse complement strand
AGATGAAGACAACATTGAGATTTCATCTCACTCCACATAGAATGGCTGCCATTTCAGAATCAGCCAACGGCAAATGTTGGCGAGGCTGCGGAGAAGAAGGAACCCTTCTCCACTGTTGGTGGGACTGTAGACTCGTACAACCGCTGTGGAGATCAGTTTGGAGAATCCTCAAAAAGCTAGGATTGATGGTCCCATTTGATCCGGCCATTGCCCTGTTTCTACTTTTTTCATTTGAAAAGTACCTATCCATTTCAGATGTCCATTTTTGGATTGACTTTTTAAACTTGAATGAGTCTGAAGTTTCAGTTCTTTATATATTCTAGATATTAATTAGTCCTTTGTCTGAAGTACAGCTGCTAAATCTTTTTCCCATAGTGTGGATTATTTTTTCTCTGATTATTTTTTCGTTTGCTGTGAAAAAAGAATTTAATAAGAAGAGATCCCAAAGACTAAATTTTTGTGATGGTTCCTGTGTGAGTGGGCTTTTGTTCTTAACATCTGTACTTACACCAATGTATTCAGTTCTATTTAATCTATCTTCCAGAAAATTCGGTGTTTCTGATTTAATGTTCAGATCTTTGAATAATTTCAATTTTTTTTTTTTTTTTTTTTTTTTTTTTTTTTTTTTTTTTTTTTTTTTTAGTGTATGGTGCAAGAAATGAGTCTAGTTTTAATCTTCACCAAGTTGAAACCCAGGTTTTTCCAACACCATTTATTAAAGAGACTTTCTTCCAGTAAAGTATTTGGCTTCATTGGCTTCAAAGTAAGATATCTGAGTAGGTCTGGAATTGTTTCTGTATCATTTAATCTGTTCTATGGATCCTTGAGGTCTTTTTTTTTTGTCAGTTATTTATGATCAAAGTGATAGTTGACATATTTTAAAAGACTATTTGTTTACCTTGTTTAAAATTAAACTTACCTTTAAATTGTATTTGGGGTCCTTAAATTTCTCTTTTACCTATTATTGACTTCATGAAAATGGAAAATATTCTAGATTCACTTAATAAATTCAGACTTAGTATCCTTAAGGTCTTGTGGACATTTCACTAAAATCATTAGATATGTTTTGCTATCAGTTCAGTACTTCTTTCTTAGGTTTACATAAGTTTGATAAGAAATGCAAGAATGATTTTAAAAGGCAATTTAACATATTTTAATATATGCTTATTTTAGTTATAAAAATGTAAGGTAAAAACAATATGCAATTTGTGTTAAAACTAAAAAAAATAGTTTAAATATTTCACATTTTGAAATATTTATAAACACTTCAATTCCAAATAAAGAAAGACTGAATATTAGGATAAAACATTAAAGTGATTGTTGCCTATTTTTCTACCACTTTTGTAAAGATCTAAGTAAATATTTTTTCATAAATTTAATAAAGCATCATCTCATAAATTTCCCAATTTTTTGTGAGCTATAATGTAGAAGTTAAACCACTTAACCAGTTATTAGTGATTAGATGCTAATGTAATCACATAATCAAAATAAATAATGAAAATATTAATAGCAGGACACAAAATAAGCATTTTTGGAATTGTAATGACCTTAGACAACATCCTTATGTTTCCAGTGCCTTTTCCATCTGTCAGTTCACCATGCAGTTTCACTATTAAGTAAAGTAACATAAGGCATAAAAAGTGATTTTGCATTTACTTATTTTTTTAAAGTTACTTCTTAAAAATTTATTATGATTGGTATTATTTGACAAAGAAGAAAACCAAGATTATAGGTGGGCCTGAGCTCAAATCCACTACAAAAGATGTCCTCTGGTAACTGGTAATTCTTTCACTCAGTCAGCCCTTCACTCTGTGAGAAATAGCTCACTACTGAATTACCATTATTCATCAGTTGTTGAATTATAAGGACAGAAAGGAGCATGCATCTTTGCTATACTTAAAACCATATTTAATTAGTTCCCTCTGACTTCATCTTTCTCTTTCAAAACCAGGCTTTTTACTAGTTTAAGTGATCATATTGTTCAAATGATAACATTACTGATAAAAACCTAAAAATGTACATACTTGAGGCAAACTCTTCCCATTTCATGGCAGAGACCTAAGGCAGGAAGTGTTTTTAACAACGAGTAAGGTGAACAAACATTTGTACTCTGTCTTACCCTACAAATTATAAAGTATATAATACATTATATGATGTACTTTATAAAGTATTATATACTTTCTAACTATATGCTGCAAATTCTAATAACACAGTTCGCACCTCTGGGAATGAGGGAAGATTGGAAGAACAGGAAGGAAAATGGGAGAAAAAAGAATCAAGGTGTGATAGGGATAGATACCAATTCCTCACAGTTCAATGTGTTCACAATATGTCACAAATACACAGTAACATAATGATATTAGAGAAAAGACAATAAGTCACATATCTACATGTAGTTTTTATTGACAGCTGGTCTAAGTCACTGAAGGATTTTGATCGCATTTTGATAAATTAAAAATGTTTTCATTTTTGGTGGAAATAAAAAAGAATTTTATTGATATATTTTAGATATAAGTAATGACCACATTTGTCATGGGGAATCAGTACCTGTGTATAATATCCTTGACTCTTCCTTTTTTCCCATAGCTCTCCCCTCTTTTCAGACATTCTTCCCTTCTTATTTACAAATTTTTTTTCTACAAATGATGTTAAATAATGATAAATTTGATTCACTTATATTCAAAATGTATATGTCTTGAAGACATATTCATAAGTGAAATAAATAGGTCATAGATGTATAAATATTGTGTATTTTCTCTGGTGTGAGAAATTGAAAATGTAAATGAGTTAAAAATGTAGGATAAGTATTGTGTGAAATAGAAAATATTCAAAGGGAAAAGTAAAGGTAAGTAAAGAGGAGGAAGAAAAAAATTTGATGATGAAAGGAAACAGCTTATGCATAGAAGGGGCAGAGGCTCTAGGGAGGGCAGAGGAAGAGGAAAAGTTAAATTAATTTGTATCATATACTGGAATAAAATCTGAATGTCAATTGTGATCAAAATGTATAGATAAAATATAGCAATAAAATAATTTTTTTAAAAACTGTCCTTAGCTGTTTTTAGTTAATGTCTTCCTAACTAGTCTCTCTTGATTTGTATCACCCTACTTCAAGTAAAAAATAAGAAGGCTAATTTAAATACAATTTTTTTGAAATACATATATATGAATTCAAAAAGTTAAATTTTTACAACAAATAAAGAATAATTAACTTCTGGAAATGTATTCTAGATCTCGAGGGGATATTGCAAAATTAAACTGAGAAAGAATATGAATTGTGAAAAAAGTCACCCATGATGGTAGATTTAATTTTAAAAAATAAATAATATTATTCCTCTAAGTACTTCAATTTTTTTTTTTTTTTTTTTTTTTAGGTTTTTTGAGACAGGGTCTCGCTTTTGCAGTTCAGGCTGGCCCTGAGCTCAGCCTCCAACTCACATCACAGCAATCCTCCTGCCTTTGCCTCCCGAGTGCTGGGATTACAGGTGTGAGCCACCACGCCCGGCACTGTGGTATGTGGTACTGATTTTTGCTGAGCGTGAGTCTCCACACCCAGTATTGTATATGGTTAACCGGGGAATCAAACCGGGTCCTTGCGCTTGCAAGACAGGCGCTGGAAACACTGAGCTAAATCCCTCGCCCTGTAAATTTTTAAAATATATTTTTCTTATTTCCATTATATTTATTAAAATAACCTAAATTTGTGGACATTATCACATAATTATCTTTAAAAAATAAATAATGACTAGATGAGTGCAAGAAAAATGTTTATAAATCTGTTTATTCTGTAAGGCTGTGCGATAGAAGTCACATGCTAAGGCAGTCTTCGTCCAAAGACCGCAAGGTAATACCAACAGATCTACTTGATGAGAGGTACTTTTTCAATAGATACTGATAAATTTGTAAGGGAACCAATAAATGAGCAGTCAATTAAGAAGCCATTATAGGAATTTTAATTTGTATAATTCAATACTTCAACTTTATTATAAAATAATACTGAAGAGTTTCAGTTTATTTTTCAATAAGCAACATAATCTCTGCCTAAGACTCGTGTATTATAAAGCATTATAAACACTAAATGCTTGATCAGAAATTGCTTCATAGCGATAGTGACAACAGTATTTTGACATGTATCAGTAAACCAAACTCATTTGGGCCTATTTAAAATATTAGTTTGCTTCCAGAGAAATGAGGTTCAAGATGTCATTCTTAGTGAGATAGATAGTATCAGAGATTACAATTTATCTATGGCTAAAATGTTTACCAAGTCAATTTGCCTCTTAATATTTATATAGGCTCAAGCCTTGCAGAGAGGAATAAGAATGGCTCCTCATCCCTCCCATCTCAACCTCTATCTAATCAAGGCATTTTCTAATTCCAATTGCCTTAAGTGGTGCACATCAGATGAGTTCATCTAGTCATTGAAAACGAGGAAAGCATCCCACTGAGGGTGAGCTGAGGAATCACTTAAAGCTTTTAACGATCAAGCTGTTTTCAGCCAATTTATTTTACATGACATCAATTATCATTTTTGCAGAAGTGATTTCTCAATAGTATCTTCTCTTGGTGAGGGGGCATAAAAGAGGAAAAAAAGATGATCTTCTTTCTCAGTTACAAAAATCTCTGTATTAGCCCCATCACATTTCTGACTATTCTACCTCAGTCACTCTATTACAATACTGAATATCTAGTTTGGAAAAGAAGAATTTTGAAGTTTCCTTAGTTTTACAAATCAAATAAGGGCTTGTACACATACTTATGGACACAGATAGATACACAATGAGTGCAGTAGTTCAGTGTTTTGAAAATTAGCATTCATTCTATAATTATTGAAACAAACTCATTCTTAGGATATATTTTTTGCATAATTTTTTGAAATTAAAACATGCGTTGCTATCTTTTTTTTTTTTTTTTTTTTTTTTTTTTTTTTTTTTAGTCTTTTGAGACACGGTCTCATTTTGTAGTGCAAACTGGCCCTGAACTCACTGTGCAGCCCAGGCTGGCCTCAAATACAGAGCAATTTTCTTGCCTCTCTCTGACCAGTGCTCAGATTATGGGTACAAGCCACCACACCCCAATACTGTGGTATGTGGGTATTGGGATCAAACTTGGGATCTTGGGCTTGACAGGCAGATGCTAAAACCACTGAACTAAATCTCCAGCTCAGAATACAGTTTTTCTAAATTGAACGGATAACAATGAAAAGCAGTAGCAGTTTATTACTTCTTTAAAATGTATTGAAACAGAAGCTACATTAAAGGAATTTCCAGTCCAATGTCAAGTTGAACCTGAAGTTCATAAACAGCGTGTCACAAGGTTTCCAAATACCAATGCTTGTCTTACATTTCTCACACTAGGCATTTGTTTTCATTTTATCCAAATAAAATAAAACATACTTGATATCTGTTTAACTATTTTTGTTTTTCTAATAGTAAATCAATCCCTAAAGATCATAGTAGCAGATCTCATAATTTTATTTATCCTTCAACCTACTGATCTTACAAAACTGGCTATTTTCTGTGGTGAATCTGGAATCTTAATTTTGAAAGTAACTAGCAGTGCCTCCTTGGGGCAGGGCTGAGACATATAGTGTATCATAGTTAGTCACTTATAGGACCACGGCACATGCTACCTGTTAGAATGAGGGAGCTAGCTGATAGAGAAAGAGACTAGAAAATGTACACTAAGGTCCTGTAACTATGCATGTAATTCATAGCATCCCTCCCCATAACCCTCACAGGGGAGAAACAAGAAGTTAAAGCGCAACTATGTTTTGAGTGCTGGTGTGTGTATATATGTGTGTACAGGTGTTTGTGACTTATTTATAGACATTTACTCACTACTATATATGAAATACTTTAAGGACTTAATAAGAATATAGAATTATGGTCTTCAAGAAAATTACACATAAGCAAAAAGTAGAATATATGTATTATTATATCACATTATGCTAAGAACATTTATGACATTTAAGATTTAAAAGAAGCCTATAATTTACCGGCTCACATTGGGAGATAATAATAGAATGTTAGGTCAAGAAGATGGACTTCAAAGATAAGAAAATTAAGTCAGACGAGAGAAACAGTATGTTTAAACAGTATTATTGAAAATGATAGGATGTGATTATACTGAATATTACTATTTTGAAGTTCAGCTAAATATAGATCAATTTCAGGACTAAAAATGACCCTAAAAAGATTGTCCTTATTCTTTTGTTATTATGTTTGTTGAAAAGCATTTGATCACACAAGTAAGCATTTTATTCCTAGTCTTTCTATTATTGCATTGGTCTACATTTCTGTCTTTTATTTTCAGTGTGGAAATTAGAAAGTGTAAACCTTTTAAACTGATAGTTTTTAAAAATCGTTTTCTATTAGGGGCACTTGAGATTTCATATGAATTTTATGCTTGAGAAAAAGGACATATTACTGATCAAATTGAATCTTTACAAACAAAAAGTTATTTGATGACAAAACATTAATGCCAAATCAAATCAATATATGATACTTTCCTCGTTGATGATTTGTAGACATCCTTATATCTTCTTTAAGAATACTTGGGGGCCGGGGAGTTAGCTCAGTCGAACTGGCTTCTGTCTTGCAAGTGCAAGGGCCCGGGTTCGATCCCTAGTAACCACATACAATACTGGACTTGGAGACTCACCCCAGCAGCAATCAGTACCACATCCCACAGTGCCAGATGTGGCGACTCACACCTGTAATCCCAGCACTCAGGAGGCAGAGGAAAGAGAATTGCTGTGATATGAGTTAGAGGCTGAGCTCAGGGCCAGCCTGAACTACAAAGTGAGATCTTGCTAATGAGATTAGTGCTGTTTAAAGAAACAAAATCCTTCGTGCAGGAACAAAAACAAAGATCCCTGAGGCCCTCTCAAGATCCATTATAACCCACTCATTGAAGGTTCAGAGGTACAAAAGTGTAAACTTTTCATTTCACAGTCCCTGGGCACATACTCAAGAAGAGCTTCTGGGAATCTGTCCCCTGGGACTAATTTGACCAGGCTCCACCACTGAGGCACTCAGAGGCTGCTGCAGCCACGATCAAAGGCCACTGACTGCCCTGAGGGAAGAAATTTGTGACACTGACATGATGCTGATTTTAGTGGTGTGCAGAATATCAAAACTGTGGTGCCAGGAAAACTTCTACTTGCACTGCTAAAAAGACTGTGGGACAACAGATAATGTGCCTCTGGGAGAAGGGGCCATAAATCCATGGATAAAGAGCCAAAGATGAAGTAGAGACCTCAAGAAGTATGAGATTTCAGGCCGTGGAACCTCTGTTGAGGAAAGCTGCAGATTGAGCAAATCCTGTCCAAGAAAGAGGCTGCCACCCTCTACGCCAGAGAGATGACATCGCCCGAGCCTTCTGGTACTCATGTCTCAGAACTTGATGTCCCCATTGTCAGATATACAGCCATGGAACTTAATGTTTGCCTTGCTGGCTTTTTGTTCATATATATATATATATATATATATATATATATATATATATATATATATATATAATTCCCTTCTCTGTTCTGTCAGATATTACCATCGGATTATGAAACTTGTTTTGCTAAGAGTTTTCCTTGTGTTTCAAGAGGCATTGACATGGAGTAAAGACATATGATGGAACTGTTGAAACCCTGGAAGATATATTATTGTGCTCTTTTTAGTACACAGGACAGATTCACACATTAGCCATAATCATTAACTGATCCATATTTGGAGATTAAATGTTATGTTATGAGATATTGTGGGGTGTCAAGTGGACAAGGGGTGTAATGCATTAGTTAAGCTGAGTCAAATAAACTACATTGTCTTGAGAGCCATCTATTAGTAAAGGACATTTCTAAATGCCTCAGAAGGCATGACTTTGGATATAAAAAGGGTCCGTGGCCCCTTCTTTTCTCAATTGTTTTTCCAGCTTTCCTTCCCAGATGCCACAAAGTAGAAACCATTGCCCACGGCTCTCTTCTGCTATGATGTTTCTGACTCAAGCCATCCAAAGATGGACTGAGTTCTCTGAACAATGAGCCTCACAAACCACTATTTAAGTTATAGATGTCAGATATTTGTCTCAACAAAGAAACACTGACTAATATAGTGCCTCCTTGAAGACATACAAAATAGACTCACCATTTAACTTGGCAATTCCATTCCTAGGAATAGATTTAAAAGTTGAAAGCAAGATTTAAGTAAATAGCTATATTCATTGCAGCCTCACTCACAATAACCAGAAGGTGCAGTCATCCCTGATGTCTACTGATGGATAGGAAGAGAAGGGTAATATAAATGCAGTGGAGTATTACTCAGCCTAGAGATGCAATTGCATTATGATACATAATGCAACATGTCTGAGTCCTTTATTTTTACTTAATGAGTTTATCAGTACATTTTAAGCATGTGTTATGACCCTGTTAATCATAGAGAATTTGTACCTGTATATGACATATCTTGTTTCTTATTTTTCTCATTCCCTTTCCTTCCTTCAAGCCCCCACCACCACTTTGTATACATAAGATTTGTTTCCACCTTTTCCCTCTGTCTTCACATTTTCTCTTTTTCTTTTGTGCTTTGCTTTGCCTCTCAATTCCCTGTCCCCTTTGAAGATTTTCCTCCTATTTCACAATACCTATTATACATTTTGGAAAAGATACTATGTTTAAATAAAATAAACCTTACTCGAAATAGTAGGTTGGAACTATTTTATTTATATGAAATAACTAAAATACTGAAGTTCAAAAGGACAGAAAATAATAGTGAGTGTGAGAGACTGGTGGAAAGAAAATTGAAAGTTACTGTTTAACAAAGAGCTTCTGTTTGGAATAGTGAGTTATTCGAGGGTAAATGTTATGTTGATCCATATGATGATGATAGAACAGTGTGAAAGTAGTTACTACCAGGAAAGTACAACCTTAAAAAATATTTAAATGGTAATTTGTATTCTCCTTATTTTATAATAACTTCTTAAATATGTGAGTTGCAGTAGTTTCTGGGTTCCTTGAATGTAGAAATCTGAACACTTCACAGTTCCTTCTCTTCAGAATATGTTTATTGAGCTCACAGAAATCACTTTATAAATGCCAAACTCCAGTTGCAATGCACATGCAAATAGTCTTAAAAGGAGAACTAAAACATCAAACACAAGTATGTATTACTATCACAAATTTAGCATAACGTTATGTCATCTGTCTTTAGAAAATTTAATATTATCTTTCAATCTCCCTTCACTCTATCACTACAGAAAATAAATGCATGCTTGAGAAATGTGCACATATAAACAATTAGAAATGCAGTACACTTTCAGAAAGTCATAGATTTTTTCCAGTAGAACTATCATTCTTGATAAAACATTATAATGGAGGGTTCAAATTTTATGCAAATGTAAAGAGAATAATATTGCTTGATAATGAGTCAAACTGCCCAAATATAAAGAAGCATGTCATTGCTCCATGATTTTTCTGGGTACATACTAATATAAACATATTAAAACACACATTTGAATTGAACAGTCCCATAAGGTAATGTCACAATGTAGACTGAACTACAATACTTTATCAGATACTGAAGACAGCTCATGATACATTCACATTATATAAATAATTAAAACAGTGATATTTAGGTTAATAACAAATATTGGACTATACAATTTACAAAAAATAAAAAACAGATTTCATGGGAAAATGTATATGTGCTTATCCCAAATCAAGGTCATTATCACCATTTTGTATAAAAATATCTAAAAATTCCATAATTTTGATTGTAGAATAGCATAACTTTTATTTACTTCACATTTATCTAATTCTACTTGATATTTTCAGTTTACCTCCCTGATTTTAGTTTTCATTTTATACTTTTTTTCTTGATTCATAGAAGTTAAAATAAAAAGGTGTATGAGTTTTTCAGAGAACAAATTAAGGAGACCATTTTCAGAAACACAGTGTTCTAAATCTGAAATATATTATGATTTCCTTATTATTGCCTATTTCAATAGTTTATAATTATTAGCAGGATTATTGAAGTTAAATAAACATTCACTTGGCAAGATTGTTTGTGCTTGTTTTTATATCTACTACTGATACACCCCTTCGTGATTTCAATGTTTATCTTTGGAGGAAGGGTTTTAAGCTGGCTGAGAAAATCCACAAAACTGGCCTTAAAAATAGACTCTGCTTCTATCATAAATTGTGATATACAAAGCCAAGACAATTTGCAAGATGATCATTTGTAGAAGAAGCTGGAATGATGTATTTTCTTTCTTTCCATTTTGAACTATCATCAGTGTCAGTTATTGACTGAATCACATTAGGCTTAAGAGAAACACAATAGACACTATGTAAAACCAATATAGATGTTCCAGAACAAATGCTACATAAAATTGCAACTTTAACTGTAAAAGTAAGAAAAAAAATTCAAATTACAAAGACAAATACAAGTTGTAAAATATACGTTAAGAGGGTGGTGGAAGAATGATTTACCTGCCCACTGGTATTAGGAAAAATCTGTTCATAAGATGAATAAGATGTATGTCCACAAAGAAAAATAAGCCATAGGAAATTTATCAGAATTTAAAAAGTGTAATAATAATATTGAATATTGAAAACCAACATTAAGAATTTTATTTGGCAGTAAACTTTCTTCATAGGGAAGAGTTCTTCATGGATTTGTATGTACAGTCACATTTCATTGGCCAACAATTCTTATGGACTCAAGAAACAATTTTTCATTTAAAAGTAAGTTTATGGATTTAAATTATGAATAAAAGAGTAGCATCTCAATGTCAATCAATGTGCTAATCATTTAAAGAAAATAATTGAGATTAAAATCTATGTAGCTTTGGTGTATTATGAAACTAAATTCTGGGGGCTGGGGATTTAGCTCAATGGTTCCAGCGCCTGTCTTGCAAGCGAAAGGGCCTGGGTTCGATTCCCCAGTAACCACATACAATACTGGGTGTGGAGACTCAAGCCCAGCAACAACCAGTACCACAAACCACAGTGCCAGGCGTTGTGGCTCACGCCTGTAATCCAAGCACTTGGGAGACAGAGGCAGGAGGATTGTTTTGATGTGAGTTTGAGGCTGAGCTCGGGGCCAGCCTGAACCACAAAGTGAGACCCTGTCTCAAAAAACCTAAAAAAAAAAAGAAAAAAAAAGAAACTAAATTGTGAAAGTTTCTATACAAATAAATACCTATAATTTTTCAAAAATAATGAGAAGAAATGGGTAGAGCTGCAATGTTCATATTTCTATTCAAATTTGAGTGGATATCAATACCCATATAGGAAACAGCCCTATGATTTCTTAGTGTTTATTTTTAATTGATAATATATAAATATATTCTTTTATGATACTAAATATTCAAGAGATTACTTCTCTATGAGCATTAAATAAATACATGCCAAATATATTTTGTATTTAGAATTTTAAATCAATCTTCAAGTAATAGTTATAACATATTCAATTTAAAATGTAACCTGAGGGCTGAGGATATAGATAGTGGTTCCGGCGTCTGTCTTGCAAGCACAAAGGCCCAGGTTCAATCCGTCCTAACCACATACAACAATACTGGGCGTGGAGACACACCTACCTGCAATCAGAACCACATACCACAGTGACAGGTTTGGTGGCTCATGCCTGTAATCCCAGCATTTGGGAGAATTACTGTGAGTTCCAGGATGAGCTCAGGACCAATCTGAACTACAAAGAGAGACCCAGTCTCAAAAAAAAAAAAAAAAAAAAAAAAAAAAAAAAAAAAAAAAAAAAAAAAAAAAAAAAACCAAAAAGGAGTACTACTCTGCCATAAAAAATGATAAGTTTGAATCATTTCTAATTAAATGGACATACCTTGAGGATATCCTCATAAGTGAAATAAATAGGTCACAGATAGATACATATTGCATCTTTTCTCTGGTATGAGAAAATGAAGATGTAAATGAGTTCTAGCATTGTATGTTATATATTGTGAAATAGAAAATGCTCAATGTAAAATAAGGTGAAAGGGGACAATGTTGAGATTGTAACAAAAAAGTAAGGAAACAAATTTTATATATATGGGGGGGTGGTAGGGTGGGTGGGGCTATGGGAAAAAATGAGAA
>PVIR01042727.1:0-12099 GCA_004026965.1 Petromus typicus | reverse complement strand
AAAATTGATGGGGAAATAAGGTACTTCCATGACAAAGAACACCTGAAAAACTTCACAAATATGAAACCTGTGATCCAAAACATTCTATAGAATATCTTGGAGAAAAATAAGGAAAGTTACAAATCTATGAGACCTAACCGAGTCAACCCATGCGGCCAAACAAGAAACTGATAGGAAAGAATCAAAAGTGGAATAAACACAGCCAAGAACAGGAAAACATGACAGCACTAAATATGCCTATATCAGTCATAACCATTAATGTCAATGGACTCCATGCATCAATTAAGACATATAGACTAGCAGAATGGATCAAGAAGCAAGATCCTTCAATCTTCTGTATCAAGAAACATACCTAATTCAGAAAGAAACCCATGGACTGAAAGTAAAGGGTTGGGCAATACTCCATGTGACAGGAAACAGCAAAAAAAGCAAAAGTAGTAATCTTATTTGCAGAGAGAATAGACTTCAAGCCAAAGCTGATAAAGAGAGATAAAGATGGACACTATCTTTTAGTTCAGGGAAAAATCCAAGAGACAGAAATCACAATCTTAAATATCTATGCTCCAAATTCTAATGCACCCAACTATATAAAACAAATATTAACACACTTGAAAAACCAGATAAACTCCAATACAATAATAGTAGAGGACCTCAATACCCCACTGTCACAAAGAGACAGATCTTTCGGACAAAAAATCAATAAAGAAATACTTGAGCTAAACCAGACTCTTCAGCAAATGGACTTAATAGATGCCTACAGAGTATTTCCCCCACAAAGTCAGTATTTACATTCTTCTCACCTGCGCATGGATCATTCTCCAAAATAGACCATGTGCTGGTTCATAGAACAGGTTTAAGTAAATGCAAAGAGATTGAAGTTATCCCTTGTATTTTGTCAGGCCACAGTGCCCTGAAATTGGAGCTGAATAGCAAAAGAAAGCCCAAGATCCTCACAAACACATGGAAACTGAACAACACTCTGCTGACCAACCAATGGGTCACAGAAGAAATTAGAGAAGACACTGAACAGTTCTTACAACTAAATGATAACCTGAATACAACATATAGAAATTTTTGGGACACAATGAAAGCAGCCCAAGGAAGAAAATTCATAGCAGTGAAGGCCTACATCCAGAAAGGATGTAGGGTTAAGGCTGAAACTCAAGCGACTAGAAAGAGAGGAGCAAAACAAACCCAAAGCTCACACTAGGCAAGAAATTATAAGGATCAGGGCAGAAATTAATGCAATAGAAACCAAGAGAACGGTTCAAAAAAATCAATGAATCGAAGAGTTGGTTCTTTGAAAGGATAAACAAAATTGATAGACCCTTAGCCACCATCATTAAACAAAGGAAGGAAAAGGCTCATATCTATACTATTAGGAATGAGAACAGAGAAATTACTACTGACCCAGAGGAAGTCCAGAGGATAATCAACACCTACTTTGAAAATTTATATTTTAATAAAATAGGAAATGTAGAAGAAATGGATACATTTCTAGACACTTATGAACTTCCAAAGCTGAATAAAGAAGATATAGAATTGTTAAATACCCCAATATCAATCTCTGAAATTGAAAATGTGATTAAAAACCCACCAACAAAGAAAAGCCCTGGACCTGATGGCTTTACTGCTGAATTCTATAAAACTTTTAAAGAAGAGTTAGTGCCTCTACATCTGAAACTCTTCAATGAAATTGAAAGGGAAGCAGTACTCCCAAACTCATTCCTGGAAGCAACCATTACCCTGGTTCCAAAAGCAGAGAAAGACTCAACCAAAAAAGAGAACTACAGGCCAATATCTCTAATGAATATCGATGCCATAATCCTCAATAAGATCCTGGCAAACAGAATACAGAGAATTATCAAAAAGATTATACACCTTGACCAAGTTGGATTCATCCCAGGGATGCAAGGATGGGTTCAACATACATAAATCAATAAATGTTATACACTATATTAACAAACTCAAGGACAAAAACTGTATGGTCATCTCAATTGATGCAGAAAAAGCATTTGACAAAATACAACACCCACTTATGTTCAAAACTCTACAGAAGATTGGAATAAATGGTCTCTATCTCAAACTAATAAAAAGTATCTATGAGAAACCTTCAGCCAGCATCATACTAAATGGTCAAAAACTGAAACCTTTCACACTAAGATCAGGAACAAGACAAGGATGTCCTCCCTCACCACTTCTGTTCAATATAGTTCTGGAAATATTAGCCACAACAATTTTATAAGAGAAAGAAATAAAGGGAATAAAGATAGGAAAGAAAGAAGTTAAGTTGTCATTATTTGCTGATGACATGATACTCTATGTAGAGGATCCTAAAAACTCAATTAAAAAACTGCTGGACCTAATCACCAAATTTAGTCACATAGCTGGATACAAGGTCAATGTTCAAAAATCAATAACCCTCGTATACACAAGCAGTAGACCCACTGAAATAGAAATTGGGAAGTCAGTCCCTTTCAAAATAGCATCCCCCCAAAATAAAATACCTAGGAATCAATCTAACAAAGGAGGTGAAAGACCTCTACTCTGAAATGTATAGCACCCTGAAAAAGGATATAGAAAATGATATAAAAAATGGAAAGACATACCTTGCTCCTGGGTAGGAAGAACCAATATTGTCAAAATGGCTATACTCCCCAAACTACTATACAGATTCAATGCAATCCCAATTGAAATCCCAACAGCATATTTCACAGATCTAGAGAAAAAAATCCAAACTTTCATCTTGAACCACAAAAGACCTAGAAGAGCAAAAGAAATCCTAAGCAACAGGGACATGGTGGTGGTTATTACAACCCCAAACCTGAAACTATACTATAAAGCCACCATGATAAAATCTGCATGGTACTGGCAAAATAACAGACCTGAGGATCAGTGGAGTAGACTAGAAGATCCAGAAACTACTCCAGATACATTGAGCCACCTCATCTTTGACAAAGGAGCCAAAAATCCTCAATGGAGGAAAGATAGCCTTTTTAACAAATGGTGCTGGAAAAACTAGGCTTTAACCTGCCAAAGACTAAAACCAGACCTAGCTCTTCCACCATGTACCAAGCTAAAATCAAAGTGGATAAGAGACCTAAATATTAAAACAGACACTCTGAACCTGCTGCAAAACAGGTTAGCTAAAACTCTCAAAGAAATTGGCTTAGGGAAAGACTTCTGGAACAAAACCTCTATAGCGCAAGAATTGGCAGAAGAAATCAATAAATGAGATCTCATTCTTTTAAAAAGCTTCTGCACAGCAAAGGAAACCACCAACAGAGTGAAAAGGCAGCCAACAATGTGGGAAAAAATCTTTACCAGCTGTTCCTCAGACAAAGGGCTACTATCTAAAATATATAAAGAGCTCAAAAAAAATCAGCCCACCCAAATTTAAAGACCCAATTCAAAAATGGGCATCTGAAATGAACAGATACTTTTCAGAGGAAGAAGTAAGAGTAGCTAAGAAGTATATGAAGAAATCTTCAACATCATTAGTCATTTGAGAGATGCAGATGAAAACAACACTAAGATTTCATCTCACTCCACAAAGAATGGCTGCCATGTCAGAATTAGCCAGCAACAAATGTTGGCAAGGCTGCGGAGCAAAGGGAACCCTTCTCCACTGCTGCTGGGAATGTAGACTCGTACAACCTCTGTGGAGATCAGTGTGGAGATTCCTCAAAAAACTAGGTTTAGAGGTCCTATTTGACCCTGCTATTCCTCTGCTAGGTATATACACAAAGGAATTGAAAGGTTCATATCAGAGCAACATATGTGCACCTATGTTTATAGCAGCTCAGTCTGTGATAGCAATACCTTGGAAACAAACAAAATGACCATCAACTGGAGACTGGATAAAGAAGATATGGTTCTTTTATACAATGAAGTATTACTCTGCAGTAAAAATGATAAGATGGATTCATTCATACTCAAATGGATGTACTTTGAGGACATCCTCATAAGCAAAACAAACAAGTTACAGATGTGTAAATATCATATCTTTTCTCTGATATGAAAATATGAAGTTGTAAATGAGTTGTATATGTATATGTATACATATGTATATGTATAGTTGATATTGTGAAGTAGAAAATATTTAAAAGGAAAGAGTGTAAGGGTAAATAGCAAGGGGAAAAGGAATGTGCTAATAATAAAGGAAAAAGAAAACAAAGATTGTGTATATAGGCAGCGGGGGATGCAGGGCAGGGGGAAGGGGAAAAATAAAAAAAAAAATTTTTTTAAGAAATTAATTAGTTTATTATGTTTACAGTCTCCAAGGGCTAAAGAAAGTAAATGACTCAACCCTTTCATCCCTTCAATTGAGGACAGAATTATTGAGTAACTCACCCAAGTTATGGCTGGACCCATTTTTCTCAAGTACACAGTGATGCTCTTTAATATGCAATAGCCTATGTCTAATCAATAAGCAAAATATCATTTGGAAAGAGAAGTGAGGTTCGTAAAGTCACACTAGCACATACAGATAGCACCTTGAATCTCTTGAGAAAAAGCTCTGCTTCAAGTTTTACTTCATTCTGGCCATGGGAAAGCCTTAGTAGCTTATCCTCGAGGTGCCTGTCTGGGAGCAATTTAGAACAAAAATTTTTCCAAATTAGAAGCATAATAGAGGACAGCGTTCAATAGCTTCCTCAGGCTTCACTCATTTTCTAAGTGTAGTACACTTCTAAGGGGTTTTAAACACTAGTCGATACTTCATCTATCTTTGTACATATGGTAGTGAAGTTTAAACTGGGAAATCAAATGATTAAATGGATATAAGGGGGTTCATTCACTCAATACTCCACTCAACAAGTATTTACTGAGCATCTACTAAATACCAGACTAACGTAAATTATACCACAATGACCACAGCCTGACTTGCATGCCCAGCTCTCTGTGCACGTCATCCACCAGGGCCTTCAGGCAAAGACTGAAAGATCAGAGTGGGTTAGGAGCAAGGCAAGCCATAAAGGAGCCTTACAGAATATCCCAGGAAAGATCACACCAAAGCTAAGTCTTTCGAATCAGTAATTTTTGACAGGAGTGGCAATGCAAGTGTGGAGAATTTCAAAAGAGACCATAAGGGACGAGAACAAGAGCCCATGAGGAACACAGAAGAACTTTCAAGCCCAAGTAAGGGAGTGCTGGCAGATGATAGAAAAGAGCCAGATCCCAATCTCAAAGCTCCAGTGAAGACCGTGGGCTTTGTCCATAGATGGCAGAATCCACTGTGGGATTTGAAGTATAGGAATTACATAGTTCAGTTTTGTCCAAGCAATGTGACTTTGAAAATGAGTGCACATAGGACTGGGCAGGAGAGTGTCGAGGGGTCTTGCCTGAAGAGAGAAAGGGAAAAGCTACAACTCAGTAAATAAAAGCAGCAAGACTTGGAGAGAATCTAGGGATAAAGTAAGGGGAAGGAAGAAACCAAGACTGTATCTGATTTTCAGGTATAGGTGGACAGGGATGAGATCAATCAAGATAAAGGTTTATGGGGTGGAAGATAATTTCCTAAATGTGCCCCAAAAATGTTCAATTTGAAGTAAGCCCTCTCTCACTAACTCCTTTCTGTTTCAGTAAATTTATGTATCACACATTTGTCCAACATCCAGATTGTAATAGGAAAGAGTAACAAATCAATAACAAAACCAAGACATAAATGAGATTGACAGGCTGTAATGTGGATCAACAAAATTAAACTCAATAGGAATCATGAAAAATTCTGCATTGTGATGGGAAGGTGTGATTTGACAGCTGTTCACATGAAAATACATGAGAAATTCACTACTGCTTAAACCTAATGCAATCTATATTAAATCTGAAAAATTGGACGTCATTCATAACAAATATGTCATTTAGTTCCAACACTGTTTTTCGGGTTGAAGTAGGACATAGAACACTCGGAGTTTCAACAAATGTTTCAGTGGTCACCCTAGTCGATGAGGACATTAAACATGGCTAGGTAGGCTGTTCCCACTGTCTGGAAAAGCCCCTTTAACCCACAAAGATCCTCTTTCCTTTATCACACAAAATGGAAATGGTCCTGCAGTAAAAGCTCAGAACCATTGGCCCTGATCCAAGCTCTCCTCATTCCTGGGAAAATTCTACACGTCTAAGAGGTCTACGCAGAACATGGTGGCATTTGTGCCCCTTGTTTTAGTTTCTGAGACCACTAGCTTTGTCTTGGTCTTTAATATTCTCTTTTCAATTCTGTGATTCACCTATTTCAATTGTCAAAGTCACTCTGAACAAAAAAAAAAAAAACATACAATGGGATCATTGTATAAAATTCAAGTTAGAAAATAAGATCAATATAAGCTGGTGCAAGATATACAAAAGAAAGAAAAAAGACATTATTTGTTTCTATTTGTCAACTAAGAACATTTTTGAGAACCAACAATGTTGTAGGCATTATAATAAATAAAGTTAAAATATATATAAAGAATCACATATGACATGATTTGAGTCATTTTATTTATTTGGGTCAGTATTTTTAAATCAGTGAACCATAGAAATTTCCCAGTTAGGAAATTATGAATAGCTTATGGGATTATTAGCCATACAGAAGGAAGCTAGCTAAAAAACAGACCTGATGGTGTATCAGATTACTTATTTTAATTCACCTGAAAAATTAATTATCATCCTTGAATCCTCAGTGGCTTCAAATGAAAGATCAGAAAACAGAAAGAGGTTAGAGGTAGTAATTAAACATTGAGTTTATGCCACTTTTTCTGATTACACACATCAGACAATTTATCTCCTGCTAATTGAACTACGGAGCTTCTTCCACTGGGATTTCAGGCAAAATCTGAAATGGGTGGACTTTACAAAATTATTTGGTCAACAAGGTAAGAACAGCTATATTGCATTTCTAAGCTATTTCCACCAGTTAATTTACATTGTGGGCCAAGATAGTAGAAAATCATTAATGTTATTATTTTGATTATCAAGTATTTTGGAGTAAGTGACTTACAGACTTGGGGACTAGTCAATTTCAAAATCAAAGCAATCCAAAAAGGCTAATCAGAGCTCTGTCACTGCAGGCTGGATTGACAGGACACGGTTAATAGCACCACGCTGTGGGCAGGACCCAAGGGCTGCAGAAAAGTAACAGATAAGGTGGATAAAACAAAGAATCAATCTCCTCTGCAGCCAGAATTCCAGAGATTCACAAATCTGTTGCACAAACGCAGCAGGGCAACTTCATTTCAATTAAGACAACAGGAAGAAAATCGAATATTATAACAAGATAATGGGCTCCTGCTTGTGCGACTACATGTGTGAAGTCAGAACATCTATTGCTCAGACAGTGCTTGATATTGATAGCAGCGCAGCCAGAAGCAATGACAATACTCTGGTTGTGTGACTCAAGCACTGTCACTCCCTCCCACAGAACTTGTGCTCAAATTTTTCCACTGCTCTTAAAAGTCCTGTGACCTTCAGCCAGCTGCAGTTGGGAAGGAGCCAGCTGATAAATTACCTCAGGTGTGCACAGTGTATGGTGGACAGAGACAAACTTGCAAAGGAGGCAAATGGCCTTTCCAGTACCATGACCAAAAAGAGAAGAAAAAACTGAAGATCTCTGTGTTTGCTTCGGCAGCACATATACTAAAACTGAAGATCTTCTTTCATTTTTAAAAAATTATTTTAAAGGTAAAATGTAGAAGCTGCGGTTTGCTAAGTTGATGCACAAGAAAGGCATATGATGATCAAACCGGGGTCCTTACATTTCACCTCTGATATTTTTAAATTTCTAATCAACACCTACTAATCTTTAACTTTTACAGTGCCACTCAGAGCCTGCATAAGAATTGGAGGTTTTATGGAAGTGTACCTCATAAAATCCTGCTGCACTCGGACTCGACTGTGTTTCAAGATCAGGTACCATTTCCATGTCACATTAAAAGTTCCAGTCACCAGCTTTCATGGTAATTTTTATGAGAAAGTTTCAGTGAAGAACTAAAAATTAAAATATCTGGGAGACAAATAAGCTGTGAATCACATTTTCAAAACACATATATATTGCCTCTGGAATTTTAAAATATTCCTTAACTACAAAAACATTAGAGCAAAAAGATTATAAATAAAAACCAAACTAAAAAAACACCTACTTTTCCACATTCATGAAAAGCTCAGTAGGGAGAATATTTGAATGTTTTTGACAGTGTTCTTAAAGACTCAAAAGCACTCACACAGTAATCTCAAAAGAACTTATTTAAATGGGCCACCCTTCCCAAAGCTCTTCTAAACTATCACTGTCGACTTCATGTCTTTCTGTATTTTAATTCTTTATTCCTAAAGGATAATATGAGTATACTTCATTTTTACTTTTGCAAATAGAAAGCACCATTTTCTCAAAAAGAAATCACCCATGTTTCATAGTTTGTTATCCAGTGGTACCTAGATCAATGCCAAAATAAAATCCAGACTCTGTAGCCAAGTCCCCAGGGCCTGCTACATTGAAATTTGTCCTCCTTTTCAAACACTGAATTGTTTCTCCCTGACCCAGGCACTGGGCTGGCCTGCCCAACATACCCCTGCACCTGCACCTCACAGCCTGGGCCCACAGGCTCCCCATGGGAAAAGTTCATAGGGGCACAGAGGATGGAAAAATAAATGAATATTTAAATCTTTTCTAAAAAAAGATACATGGCCTAAAATGTTGGGATAAGTGACTTTGAAATTGTGACTAATGCCAATATGTCCTTTACTTAAATATCCACCATATACTTTGATTACACTTTGCTGATCAACCATTTTGGGTTATTTTGTCAAACAAAAATATTACTGTGTGTCCTCAACTCAGCTACATCACCACATCTGGCACTACAACTTCTGATTCTTTCCAAAGTCAAAGCGATCATAAAAGGTCAATGTTTTGAGTGGATTCAGGACATCAAGGCAGCCACAACAGGACAAGCAAAAAACATTCACAAAAGAGGACTTCTGCAACTGCTTCAGAAAATAGCAAGAATGATAGAATAAATGTGTTTGAAGGGGGGAGTAATTAGTAAGGGATTCATGGCAATACATCTTTCACTATAACAATTATTTTTAATTTAGTCACCATATCACAAGCTGTACTTCAACCTCACTTGAGTCGTTTTCCTTGCAGAGTCTCCTCACCTCCCCTTTCCTCACCCACCCAGCCTCATGAAGCTGAGTCTCTACAGCGGCATTTATCACCAAACAAAAGCCAGCATCTGAGCATTCGCAGGGACTGGGCCCTCAGGAGAGGTGAGCACTTCGTCCACCAGACAGGGCCTGGCGCAGGAGACAGCAGACACTGAGTGAAACAGAGAATGAATGAATGAGTGAATGAATGGATGAGTGCATTCCACTAAAAAGACCTTGGAGACCTGAGTTAAGGCAGGCCAGGAGTCTACTCTGTCCAGTGAAAGCAAATAGAAAACTTTCAAAGCCACCCGACTCAAGAACAAACCAAACCTGTCAGGAACCACAAAGCAGAATGTTACTATTACTGTTACCATTATTGGTTTTATATTATTATTATTATCATTGTCAATGTTGAAAGGGTACAGACTCCTTTCATCTATTGCTCTGAGGTGGCAGGTTCTATGGAACTGAGAGGCTAAGTTTGGAGGAGAGGCTCAGAGGTGCCCTGTGGCCACAGACAGAATCAAGATGTCACTGACCATGCTGGTGGCTGGGTCAAGCTCTGAAAATACTAGGACACCGGAACTGCACACCCCTCAGGAAAGCCTAGTTCTGGCCTGCAGGACAGTCAGAGGGAAGCAACCCCAAAACAATGGTGATGAGAATGGGGTGGGTGGGCAGGGACAATAGGTCAGGAGGGACAGGAGATGGACAACAGAAGTTCCTACTACAAAGATAAAATTCAGTGTGTTTTTGCCTCCTGCTTCACAATTTGGGTGAATGATTCTCTTCTTGTCTCAGTGTCCATTTTCCATTTCAGAACTTATAACCACTGTATAATATAAATTAATAAGGCTTATTATGCAACCCCCTGCTAAAAAGAACTTGCCTTCTTACTAAGAATATATCCACAAGACTCCTAAGAAGTCTTAGAAATCAGACATTGTCTATTAGGAAGCAAAAAACTGCCACAAATAGAAAATTTCAATCTAAGAAACAAAATTCCAAATACTTCAAAATAAATTGACCACATTTCAACTAAAGTTCTGCTTTTCAACAATTAAAATTCAACAACTAAAATTCTGCTTTTGCTCCTGTTCTCTCAAAAGAAAATTAAGAAATTAGATAACCTTCAGGGTTTGCTTCTAACAGTCCAGATGAAAATATAAGTAAATACAAAACAATCAGAAACCAAGAAGCCAGTCAAAAGAGTTTTCATTCAAGAGGGTATCCATTTTACCTTTAAAAATTAGTTTTTAAAGAACTCATCAGTAGCAGAGAAAGAACAGAAAATTCAACTGCTGTAAAATTACACAAGATAGGTACAAGTCACCCTGACCTTTCAGCCACAAAGAAAGATCAGAGAACTGCTGTCAAGGCCTCAAACTCTCCCGAACTTGGTCTGGCTGGGTAAATGTCACTGCACTTAATGAGAAAAACAGATTCTGTGTCTGGAGGGCAGAGGCAGAATTGCCCAGAAGCAAAAGTGTGGCTCGGTCTCCCCAGCCTCCAACCTCCTCTCTGCACCCCTCCAGCTTTCCCTGTGCATGAATGAGTGAGTGAATTCCACTAAAAAGACCTTGGACACTTGCGTTAAGGCAGCCAGTTCCCCACCCTGAACAGCAACATTCGTAATCCTTCTCCCAGGGTACCCAAAAGCCTGACCAGACCAGCCGCTGCCCTGTACCCTGCCACATTCTTTCCTCCACCTACAAACTGACAAAATCCTTCCATGCACCACATATGTTGTAGAAATTCAAAGTATCATGATGAACTGCGGGAGCCAGCCCCACTCCTGCTGTTTATACATCGACACACAGACAAAATGTGACTTTGAAAGTTTTGTGCATAGCTCAGCTCAAAAGAAAAGGCAATCTCAGCCTTCTCAGGAAAAATAGACAGAGATATAGGTTCTAGGAGCTAAGAGCTAGGATTGTAATGTCCACAATGTCCAGTGTGCTGGGACTGAGACCTCAGTATAAAACTGAAGCTATCCCAGGCGTTCTGAAGCCCTGAGCCGGGTGTGGTGGCACATGCCTGTAATCCCCGCATTCTCAAGACTGAGACAGAAAGATCGCCACAAGTTCAAGGATACCTTGAGGTACACAGTCAGTTCAAGGCCAGCTTGCATTACATAGAAAGTCCCTAACTCAGAATACAAAACAAAAACAAGTAAATCCCTGAAACACGAACTTGAAAACTATTAGTGGACTACATGGCAATAAGAAAGCTTGAGCTTCCACTCTAGGAGCCTTGAGAAATCAAAACTCTAACCATGTACCACATGAAAGGATGTAAGGTAAATTTATACTGTATATTTAAATGCAAATTTACTATAATGTAAATTTATACTACTGAGAAGGTGAAGAAATCTTCACTCATGACAACACCACTGGTCCAAAACCATAAAAAGTCCTCAGCCTCTGGAGAAACAAATGCAAATCACTCTGAAGGAAACCTCCTCCATCCTAGACACACAGCGCTTCTCAGCAAAACAAAACTTCCTGTTGAAAAGAAGCTCACCATCAAAATGACACAGACAAATCACAAAGTCAATAGACACAACAAATAGGAGATTTAGCACTTAGAGTTCAGTAAACAATACAAAATATTCAAAGAGCTCCTTTGAAAATTCATTAAAATTTGTATAGAGAAGACAACAGAGATAATGTAAAAAGAAAAGCATGGTATAAACAAAAATCATGGAAAAAGCTCTTATAACTAGCAGAAGTAAAAAAATATTGTCACTCAAATTGAAAATACAAAGGGCAGATTAAACAGCTGAAGATAACATTTATTAGTGATTTAGAAGACAGATCTAAGTAAAATGCCATAATGTAACAAGGATAAAAGTGAAGGAAAAAATAACAGTCTGGCCAAATTCTAAGAAAGCAAGCTGAATATTTTCCTCTATGTTAGATATAAATCAATGAACTAAGGTGAAAGGGGACAATGTTGAGATTGTAACAAAAAAGT
>PVIR01042726.1:0-12098 GCA_004026965.1 Petromus typicus | reverse complement strand
AGTAATATATGGCTGTGTCCTCGGTGGTCACAGAGTTCAGCTTCAGGGAGAACTGGTCATTGTCTGTGTCAGCAGTGATGCAGATGCGGGCCTGCAAAGCTGGGTTGTACTCTGTACTTCCTCCCCAGTAGGACCCCATCCACTGTAGAGCTTTCCCAGGAGGCTGCCGGATCCAACTCCAAGCATAGCTACCTATAGATCTCCCTGTGACAGTGCAGGTGAGGGACAGGGTCTGCAATGGCTTTACCAAGCTGGGTCCTGACTCCCGAAGTGTCACATCAGACAGGGTACCTGTGGACAAGGAGAGTCATTGTGAGTCTGTCCTTCCCACTCCCAGGATACTGTAAATAACTAGAGACCCCAGGACCCTCACCCAGAGGAGCCACCACTAGGCAGAGAAGGGTCCACAGTGTCTGCATGGTGCCAGCAGGATGGAGACTCCACACTGGCCCCACTGGTGACAGAGATTTCTTTTGGCAGCACCCAGTGTGATTTGCATGTCTGTGTGTCTGGTGGTATAACAGGCTGAGCCAGTGTGATGCACTTTCCTGAGACCTGGTGCTCTGTACCAGAACTTGCTAAGTCTAGCAGTGTTAGTGTAGGATTTAGTCCTGTCCATGTGTTTTCTATGTCTGTGACTTTGCTGGATTGCTCTTGGAGGTTATAATCATGTCAAGATAAAGAATTTCCCTCTGCTCTCAGGCCATCGTGCTCTGGGTGTGATTTTACTTTTGGAGAATCTCTTCCTGGTAGCATCTTGGTGGTGGTTCTACCTTGACCCACATGCCGGGAGACACAGAGTGACTGTCATGGTCTGTTTGAATCTGAAATGGCTCTTCTGAAGATTTCTACTGATTGTCCCCATATGTCGCTTCCTACAAAAGATTTCATATACTGTATGTTATACAGGAAATTTTCCTCACTCACATTAACTACAAAAGAGAATGTTGGCCATAGGCAACTCACATCTGCAAACACCTGGCAGGTGACATCTAGTGACAACAAGGCAGGTCCTGGGTGACACTGCATATAGATTCAGAGCTGTGAGTTTTTACTGAAGATTTGAAGGAGCGACTCATGTGAAAGAGTCATCTTTCACATCCATGAACTCACATGATAAGGAGACCAGGGAGGTGAACAGAGGCAAAATTAGTTTCTCTTCAAAGCATCAAGAAGAGGAATTAAAGACTCTGTCACTTCCTGGACCCTGAGTGTCCGATGATAAAGGCCAATTGCCCATCATAATGAGCCCATAGGAGAAGTCTCACAATATGTAGATTATCTCAGGAGGCTCTGTGTAATGTCCTCAGATACAGACACTGGCCACTGTTTGGACTGGTGGAGGAAGTTGCCACACCAGCTCTGGAGAATAATAGAATAATACAGTGTTGATGAAGTGAACATTCAAGAAGCATTGGACTGGAATATCCTTGTATTTAAGGATATTGTGACAGCAAAAACAATGTCTGTTCTGAAAGTCAGAGCAGAATGTGGTTAGAAACAAACTGTTGATAGGAACTAGTACCTGTGCAGCAATTAATGACGTTGAATATTTGAATGAAGCTCTAGTAGATATAGTTGGATATTTCTGAGAGAAGAAAGACACTTTTTAAAAACAGTTTGAAAAATCTCTCATTCCGTTAGCCCCACCTGTGTTTCTCCGTCACATACTGTATGACGTGTTCCTTTTCACACAGGGCGGTTATGATGTAGTAACTGTAAAAATTCTCATGCCATTCTTTTCTGCAGACTGCGCTCTTTATTTCATTTGATTTTGTTTGAATTGTTTTTAAAAACAATAAAATGACATGTATTTTAGAATATCACATGATGTTTTCATGTAGGAATTATGTAGGATTTAAATCAGACTAAACGTGGGCATTTATTTGAGACACTCAGAGGTGGGACATTAATGTAATATATGAGAAGGTTTCAGGAACTTCAGGGAACCCTCGCATGCTGAAATTCAGAAGGAGGCAACGGTGAAGGGCACAACAAATACATACATACATATATGCATATACATTTTAAAAAATCTTCCTTGGGACCTGGAAATAACATGTTTCAAATCCAGTCAATTTACTCCACATTCTATGAAGTGTGTACAATAGCAAAAGAGAAAAAACTTCAGAGGTGGACTTAGTTTTCAAGTTATTTTTCTGTACTTATGGTTTCTTTATCAGTGTTTTGTGAATCTGAGCACCACATGCTGGTCCTGGGCACATGCAGTTCTCGAGCGCCCTCTGCAGGTCAGGTGTATCCATTACTGGATCTCAGAACCCATTGCATACGCTGAACATTCTGCAGGGAGAAAATGTGCGTGCGTGTGTGCATGTAGGTGTTTGCGATTTTGTGTCTGTCTGTGTGTTTGTGTGCGTCTATGTGTGTTTCAATCCGTGTATATTGCATTACATAATAAATGCTTAGCTCGGGGAAATGGTGCATAATCACATCACATCTAAATCCCTATTTCTCTGTTTTCACCCTCTCTCACATCTCCCAACACATCTTCTCACCTCGAGGAAGCCCCTTACTTCTTACAACCTATTTTTTATATTGGTCTTTATTTTCATTGTATAACTTATCATATAAGAAAAACTATGCAAAATTTAAACTACGATGTCTAAAACTAATGACTGCATTTTATTGTTCTTGATACCTCAGTTGTATTCCATTGTGTATATAAATGTATACCTTTATCTATTCATCTTTTGATAGATATTGTTGCATAATCATTTATCCATTAAGAGTCGTGCTCAGATAAACATGATTTGGGTGGGCAGCTACATTATACTGCATTTAATTCTTTTGGAAAATACAAAACTAGTAAAATTAAGTCAAGTGTAACTTCTCATATTAGGTTTTAAAAGCAACCTCATACAGATTTCCACTCTTTTGTATTAGAAGTTTGGAACAGCAGATATATAAGATATCATCTTATGATTGTAAAGTTACATTCAATCCTAGAAAGAAAACAGCTTCTCCCTTCCACGTGTACAAGGAATGTACAGAAAGATTTAGACACTGAGTAGAGAAAATACAATGCTCAGAAGACAAGATCAAACCGCAATCAAGAGAGTGCGATGTAGCAAAGGGTCTCTAGCAAAGGAAGCTCCTTCAAGGAACAGGAAACCAGAGATTCTAAAAATACCCCTCACCAGTCCCCCCTGCACCTGCTCCTGTGGATGATTCTGAGCTAAACTCAGGGCTTATTTCACTCCAGTCATGTTCCTGGAGCCTGGAGGATCCAGCTGAACCTGGGACAGGACACCTAGGGGCAAGGACGATCACTGTCATTCACACCCACAAGTCCTCTGTGACCAGGTCCCTCTTCTGACACCAGGAGACCTCAGTGTGTGGCACTGCCACCAGGCAGAGAAGCAGCCCCGAGATATCCATGCACTGAGCAGACTCCTGTGAAGGAAATGAAGGTAGCTTAGCAAGATGTACACGTCTTCAAAGATGCAAAACTGAAAAACATATCATCACACTAATTACTTCCATGGTAAAGTTGCCCATGGTAATAGTTTTCAGGGGGAAACATACAGCAGCCATGCTTCGGAGAGGTCAAGACACTGTATTTTGAAAGCCAGAAAAATTAGCACAAAGTGAGGGCCACTGTCATCTTTATCCTTTACTACTGTGTACTTGGGAAATGTCATTAGTTTGATCTGAGTCCACCTACAGGCCCCGTGTCAAAAATATTTGCAAGAGATATTGCCAGCATGGAAATATGTTTTCATGTTACATTCAATTGGTGGCTATCATGAATTGATTTTATTTCTTTGTTTTTGATAATTATGACAGATTTTTCAGTCAGTTTTTAGTGATACCCAAGTGTAGTCTGAGAATTTTTTTGTACCTTATGATTTGGGGGCTGCTGAGCAACTTAGAGGAACCAAGTGAAAATGCCTATTTATGCCTCAAATCTGCAGGACTCAGGGAGGCGCAACACTAACGTGACAGCCCACATCAAAACTGTCGAGAAAGAACAGAGAGGCTAGAAGAACTTCATGAATTTTCAGTTCATTTGTTTTTGGGAGAAGCACCAAGACACAGGCTGAGACAAGGTCATTTGGCTCATAAATAGTGCTGGGGAAAGTGGATGTCTATATGCAGAAGAGTGATCATGAGGGTCACAGTGTAGAGAAGTCAACTCATAAGATACTGGAGACTTCAGTATGAGACCTGAAACTATGAGACAGGTATAAAAATTTAGTGGAAATATGTTGTGAGATTGCTCTGGATATGTGCATATTTAGATGAGGCCTAGAAAGTTAAAACAGCAAGTAGACAAATGAGTTTACAGTGACCTAAAGAGTTCCTTCTCTGATATCAGCCAGGCCTCCCAGGATGGTTTCTCCAGCACCTGTCTGGGTTGATGGTGTCCAATCTGTTCCACTAGAAGCTGTTAGGTCCTCAGTCCAGCCCTATACGATGTCATCCAGGGCCATGTTTCTGATCCTATCAAAGGAGCCACCTGAATGTGAAACTTGATAACTCAAGTTCCAAAATCTTACCTAAGAATATGTGTTGCTTATATGTGGCTCATTCAGAATGGAAGTAAGTGGAATTTTAGAATTTTCATAGAGATTATATTCACATCCTCTTTTTTTCATGTTTGCCCATTGATTTTTCTCTGTGGTACATCAACCTACCGTGTTCTCTGACCCTCCACGTCCTGCCATGTACAGATTCCTGGTGTCACCTGAGACCTAACAGTGAAGATCGTGTTCTCATGATCTGAGTGTCTCACAACATCCCACACTATTTCAGAATCTATTCTCTGTTCCATCCCTTTACTAATGAGAGACCCAAAGATCTTTGTATCATTTCTTGTACGACTGAATTAAATACACTTAAATCAACTAAGATATTTTTCAAACATGTATGCATTATAAATTCCCCATGTTAGGTCAGAAGCCTTTCAGGAGCCAGAAGTCTTGAAAGGTGACCTTGAAGGTGGAATGCTCAGGCCTTGGAGAATCTCACTCAACCTTTCTCACTTGCTCCTCAATTGAAGCTGTGCAGGGTCCTGAGCACTCAGCTCTTTCCCAGACTCAGGCAGGTTCTTATGAGGGTCCCAGGAAATTTTCTACAGTCCCTGCAGCACACAGCAAAGTGACGAATCTGTTCAGAGGCTCTTTCAGGAAGATCCTGATCTTCTGTTTCATGTGTCAGAGCTGAGGACGCACTTACCCTGATAACCTGTAGGGAGACATGAGCTTGAAAGTGAGAACCAAGCTGAGCTTCCCTGAGGTAGGGATGTTGATCTTCTGGGTGAGTCCAGTCAGGGGACACCTGCAGGCACTAGGGACAGCCTTAGACCCCTCCCCATGAAGCCTCTCATACGGCTGCAGCACAGATGGTGACTGCATTTGAGTATGAACCGTGCACTTACATTCACCTCAGGATGAGAGGCCTTTTCCCACCACTGCCCAATTCCTGGGTCTGAGTATCACTATGCAGGAAGTAAACGATGTTGTCTTTAACCAGGGGCTTCCTGATCTGGGTCAAACTCAGTGACAGAGGTGAGGAGAAGTTAGTATAGGCAAGAGGCCAAGGAGGGTCTATAAGATGTTTTCTGCTCATGAAGAGAACCTGGAGGGGGGAGAGAAAAGAGCATAGAGAGATTGATCTTGGAGGGTGGAGGAAGCTTGGACATAGAGGACCATTTTCCATTCCTCTGCATGAAATTCTCAATGTCTCATAAAGTCTGGGTTTCAAAGTCCCATCAGTAGGTTAGTGCAAGTCATTTTCCACCTTATAATTTGACTATATGGAGGTAGTATAAACGTACAGGTGTTTTTGTTTGATATTTGTTATAAGGATAAAGTGGCACAGACTATATGGAGGAGGAAAACAGCTGGGTGTCTCCTTGAGGTTTTGAGGGGTGACAGCCCATTCTGGAAGGGCCAGAAGCCAGCCTAGGTCAGGACTCAAGTCCCCAGGACACCATCCAGGCAGCAGTTCAACACCAGAACCCCTGAGATCCTAGAGCAGAAGGGAAACATTTCTGTCCACTGAGAGGAAGTGTTTCCCCTGGGAAACAGTCAGAAGTCACCTCCTCCCTGTAGAGGTCAAACTGGAGGGAGAAAAAATGAGAGAAAGTGGAACAGTGGATCTGAACTCTGTGAGGCCAAGAGATGCCCAAGAAGTCCTTGTCTCATTCTTCCAGGGAATAGTGTTTGAGTCAGGACAGTGTTAGATGTGGGGTTGATGTCTTCCAAGATTATCAGAGTAGAGTTCATGAGGGTGGAGGAGATAGGAAAGAGAAGGCTGAGGAGCCTGCTGGAGACTTGAGGTTCAGAGGTCAACTGCAAAGGTTCGGAGAATCCACCAAACCTTGCACTCTCCCAATTAGAGGCCATCACTCTCTCAAAATCAGTTCTGTGCAAGAGGAATGGTGTGGAGGGAACAGGGAGTGTCTCAGGACCCAGGAATTAGCCCAGGAAGAGCTGCCTTTTCCCACTGCTTCCAGGGTTGCCAGAGTCTCCGTCCTTGGCTCCTGTTCCTGGATCACAGCACTACATGAAAGGAGGGAGATGCTGAACATGAACTCAACAGTCCAGGCTGATCTATTGGTGGACCTGAGACCTCTCTGACCTGACAAGTGAGAGATAGTGTGTGCTGACTCCGGTGCTCTAAGAATTTGGAAGATGTGGGAGTGGTGTCTGACAGGACACTTAGTAGAGTAGGAGAGTTGTGATTTGCTTTCTGTTTGATTGTCAGGTACAGATTTTGCATAGGAAATTACAGGTTAAAAAGAGACCTAGATCAGGCCAGGAATTTAGCTTAGTGGTTCTGGTGCCTGCCTTGCAAGTGGGAGGTCCTGGGTTTGATCCCTGGTAACCACATACAACAATGCAGGTTATTGTTGGGAGACTCACACCACCAGCAATCTGTACCACATACCACAGTGCCATGCATGGTAGTTCATGCCTGTAATCCCAGCATTTGAGATATAGAGGTGGGGATAGATAAAAAAAAGAGTCCTGGATCTCCAGTTCAGTCTCTTATCACTATGGAATCCATTGTTCATAGTACTTTTCTCCCACAGTGGTGGATCTTTCTCATTCGTTCTCATTGCTCATTATTGTACTTTTCCGATATTGATTTCCTATGTTTTTAAAATTGGTAAGTTACATGTATTCACAAATGTAGTCTTTTTCCTACGTTTATGCTCTGATGCAGCCACAGATAACTGTTGAAGGTACCTGGACAGCAGCGTGTTCCTGTGTTTAGTATCTGATGAGACCTGTAGAGTTTTGATACTGTCTACAGTGTCCATGTACCACCAGCAGTGCAGTAGGCCTTTTTTCCCTGCATATTTGAGATCTGTAGCTATTTGGATGTTGTTAAGACTCATTGTAACAAGTGAGAAATGGTATCTCATTGCAACTTAAATTTTAATTTAGTTAGCATGTTTTTTTAAATTCATATTTTTATCCATTATATTTATATAAATCTTTAGAAAACCTTTTGCAAAAATATATTTAGCTTTTTCTACTACTTTCTGTCTAGTGTATTAAGGTCATATAAACATTCATAGTTTAAATATTAATGTATTACAATAACTTTACAATACATTTTGAACTACTATGTATTGACTTTGGACTGTTTGGTTTTTTCCACATGGATGTCATGTAGATGTCACAACTTTTGGTTTATCTTTTTCAAATGATCTTTTGCATAAATTTTACCTGCATGAAATAAGATCAGAATTAGGTATCCATTTTAATGCAGTTGTTGATATTAAATCATTTGTGACTTTATCATAATGATACAGAGCCTGTGCGCTTATAATCATAACATCCGTGCCCATTTCCGGTTACTCACTGTTGAACTGTCCCTGGCAGGGGTAGCTCTATTCTCCATGTGCTTGTGGACATGAATGATGTAGATATTGTAACTCACCAGTGTCACACAGTAAGGATTTGGTGATTGTTAGCACATTTCCCAATATAGTTTCAAGAGTAATAAGATTTAATACCTTCACCTCTATGTGGATATACCTGTATTCTTCTTGATCAGCCTTGATGCACTGACAGACTTTTTTACAAACCTCTAGATTATGGTTATCACTAGGAGTTTTTATAGGAATGTCAGATTGCATGAGTTTGTGGGAAAGTACAGAGGGAGAGATTTGGCTTCACTTTGTCTGAGAGAGAAGGAAGAGGAAGGGAAAAAAGTGATAGAAAACAAACTGTGAGGTTTCTTTAGAAATTTAGAAAAATGACAGAGTGCAATTTTTCTGATGACTGTGCTTTTATATTACAATGTGCTGATCAGTATTTTCTTTTAATTCATGGGATTAATGATACCTAAAATAGTAATATAAATTTATTTAAAGGATTTGTTCAAGATTTGGTTACAAAATAAATATAACGTTATACAGAAGTGGTAGCTTGCATGAAGAAGACATCATGAAAAAGACACAGAGCCCATTATTATTCCATTTACATAAAGAGAGAGAAATGACTCTGGGGATGAACAGCAAGGAGAAGGCAGGTAACGTCTCCCAGGGCCTCAGAGCACCTGCTCCTGTAGGGACCCAGGAAGGGCTGACTCCTGGGCGTCCTGATCACACTGCAAGCTCTCCTGGGTCCTCAGCACCCTTGGGAGTAATCGAGCTTCCTCTGGTTGTGCTGAATGTGGCTTGTGGGTCCTGACCCCTGAAGTGAGGTTTGTGTCTGAGCTGAAACTGAATGTTTAGCATTGAGGTTTCAAATATCCTATCAGAAATTTAGAAAGTTCTCAGAGACTCCTTAGGACATGATCCTGATGATCACAGCAGAATCATTTTTAGCTCATATTGAACTGACTTCTGCACATTTGAGAATCTGTTCTCCTACTTAACAACATGTCTAACCAGACACATCAGAGGTAAGGACAGAAATATGACACCTGACTCCCTGGGCATGAGTATTATGATGAAAAGAAGTCTTAGATCCTAAGAAGAAAACAAGTTTCATCTCTAAATCTGCTCTTGGTTTTCTCTGCATCTCCATCTCCCCCTGCTGGATGCAAACGCCTCTGCAGGGAGGTTTTTGTCCGGGCTTACATAGATGTTGCCTCACTGTGACTCTACACAGTAATACACGGCGGTGTCCTCGGTTCTCAGGCTGTTCATCTGCAGACACAGCGTGTTCTTGGCGTTGTCTCTGGAGATGGTGAATCGACCTTTCATGGAATCTAGGTAGTTTATGGTAGCACTATTTTTGTTAATTTCCCCAATCCACTCTGGCCTCTGCCCTGGAGCCTGGCGGAACCAGATCATCCAATAGTCACTGAAGGTGAATCCCGAGGCCACACAGGAGAGTTTCAGGGAGCCTCCAGACTGCACTAAGCCTCCCCCGGACTCCATCAGCTGCACCTCAGCCTGGACACCTGCAAACACAGAGACATCCTGCTCAGGACACTGTCACATATGTTCACTGCTTATCCCACTCCTGTCCACTCACACACTCCGTGTTTTGTTCACTGTAAATCACCTTTTAAAAGGGCCACAAGGAAAACCCAGCTCAGCCCCAGCTCCATGGTGAGCTGTCTGTGCTCAGTCCCGATCATCAAGTGGGAAAAGCTGGCGTCCAGGGCTGGGCTCCTCTGCAGAGCTGCAGGCTCAGGGCTGAGCTGCTTTTCATCAGCACAGGGAGCCCTATTTGCATGGCCTCCTGCTATATAGATGGTGCTATTGTGAAAACCTCAGGTAGAGATGTGTCCAGAATACAAGAGTTTCAGAGAAGTCTTTTTACAACATTCAAAACAGGGGATATATGATTTCTTACTATGTGTGTGAGGTGTGATAAACAACCTCATTAGTTTTCTGATAGTTACATGTTTGTGTGATAAATGGTTTGGTCGCTTGCTAAGTTCTGCAGGTGTGCACCTAGAACAAGAAGCATAACAAACCTATGTGCTGTGACCTGACCTGTGATAAGAACATCTCATGAACTTGGGCTTGAATCATTCTCACAGTGCTTACATCCACCATGAGCAACTCCCAGGCACAGTGAGCACCTTATGATGTTTTCCAGATTTCTTTCTTTAGGCAGAGCACATGACCTGATATTTCAGCATTCGAATGATTCATTAAAAAGTCACCTAGGACTTTTAAGCCTACATTCTACTCCGAACCAATTTTATTTTTTATATCTGCCCTCATATTTAATTTTAATTATTAATTTTAATAATAAATTTCTCTTTCCTAAAAAATAATTTTCATGATAATTACATGAAACAATTTACTATAAATAGACAGCTTGTTAAATCTGACATGCTCATTCCCATGGTTATCAAAAGGAATGAAGAAGTATCCATATATCCTCATATGGTTTTCTATATATTCTCCTGCCTGTGTCTACCTTTATTCCACCCATTCCTAAACTGAAGCATTATCTCAGAAGGAGACAATCCCCTCTCATGATGACAAAAGTAACAGGTTAATTTTTAATGAGAGGGATGATCATGATGATGGGTATTGCAAAATAGATAACTTCTTAAAATTTAGTGTTCTTTTCTTTTTAGTTTTTGAGACAAGGTCTTAGTTTGTAGTTCATTCTGGCCCTGAACTCACTATGTAGCCCAGGCAAGCCTCAAACTCATAGCAATCCTCCTGCCTCTGCCTCACAAGTGCTGGGATTACAGGTGTAAGCCATTACAAAAATTCAGAGCTCCTTCTGGTATATTCAAGTTGATATTAACATTCCACTTAAATATATAGGAAGAGGTGAATCAGTAAATACATATGTTTTCTAATTAAACACGAACTAAAACATTCCCATGCCTCGGGGCTTGGCTCCTTCCAATTACTTGCAGCAGGTGCAGCGTAGGGTCTTCTAACTTCATACACCACTGAGACAGACAGGAAGCCCCAGATATCAACATGAAGACCCTCGTTCCCCAGCTTCCTTCTCTGCACCTGCTCCCAGGGCACTTGCCAGCTCTCTGTGGATATCCAGTCAGTCCCCCACTGTTGGTCCAGAGCTCTCCCTACTGGCCTTGATAATACCTCTTTCTTTTCTTTTATGCATCCCGGCTGGCCTCAAGTATGCCCTGCCTGCTAAGCACCTTCATAAAGAGTCTCTGTTGAGCCTTACACTGATGTCTCCTCACAATATCTCGTGCACAGTAATGCACAGTTGTGTCCTCCATGGTTACTGGGCTCAGTATCAGGCCAAACTAGTCATTAGCTGTGTCTCCAGAAGTGCTGAGTTGACTGTCAGGGACGAATAGTCAGCTGTGTCTCTGCTAAAGTCATCCTGTCCTGTACCTTCAGTCCCTTTCCCTGCGGGCTGATGGATCCATCTCCCACATAGTCACTACTGATGCAGTAACCAGAAAACGCAGAGCTGAGGGACTGGCCAGATCCCATCATTTACAGCTGCACCTGGGAAAGGACAGTGGGGCAGAGAACACAGTGAGTTTTGAGCACAGACGCAGCATCCCCATTCCTTTCTGTCTGAACCCGGGGAGATCTGGGAGCTGCTGCTGGAAGAAGAGGTGTCAATATTGCCCCATATTTTTTTCAGTTCAGCTTCACAAACCTCAGAACATATCTGAAAGTGTGAAGCAGAATCTGATTGTAAGTAAAGGTGTCACATGATTTAATGTGAGACCTGAAGCATGTGCATGTGGGATGCGCTCTGTATATAAAAGAGTGAGTGAGACAGGGGGGCCCTGCTTGAGGTCTCCTGGGCAGAGGATTCTGATGGAGCCTCAGAGGGCCACGTGCTCCCCCAGCTCCACTGCTGAGGGCCTCGGTCCTCTCCCTCCAGGACAGGACTTGAGGTGAGGCTGGTCAGAGACCTGGATGTGTTGTCAGATGAAGGGTGGTTGTGTAGTTGTAGAAACCAGCCCTCAGTCCTAGGGGCAACAGGGACTGTGAGGTGTGTGAATACAGCACATCTACATAAGTATGTATGTGCATACCCCCCACATATAGCCATGGTATAGACACACATGTGACATCAATTTTCGGATACCATCTCAAATCAATTTCCACTCTCCATTTACTCATTCTTTTTTTTTTTTTTTTTTTTTTTTTTTTTTTTTTTTTTTTTTTTTTTTTTTTTTTTTTTTTTTTTTTTTTTTTTTTT
>PVIR01042725.1:0-12086 GCA_004026965.1 Petromus typicus | reverse complement strand
AAAAAAAAAAAAAAAAAAAAATTGTAACATGAATTCACACTGAGTTAGGAAACCACAAATCACAGAAGTCCTGCGCCTTCCCTGGGCTGGCAGTGGGGGTGACACAGAGCTCCATTTTAAGGACCACGGAGTGGGGACCCAGCAGGAGGATCGCGGGGTCGGGACTGGCTCAGGTCAGGTGCTGGGCCCTACTTCTGAGCCCCGGCCCTGGGCCATCCCACAGGCCGGAGCTGGCCCAGCACCCACCCCTGGGGCCCGGGGCCTTGGTCCTCCTGTCCCCAGAAGCCTTGTCCTTCGGGGGCTTCCTGGCGGGCACGGAGCTTTTCTCTGTCTTTTCCTCCTCCTCCTTCTCCTCCTCCTCTTGGTCGTCGTCTTCCTCGTCCTCTGAAATAGAAGGTCCGCTTATTGGGGTCGAGGGCCCTTCTCTGGGAGCCCAGGGGGCGCCAGGACAGACGCTGTCCCTCTGGGGAAAAGGCAGGACGGTGGCCCGCGCCCTGGAGACGTCCTGCCGGCCCGCCGCTCGGCCGTCCCGGCGCCCTGCCCGCGCCCCGGCCACTCGGGGCCTCCGGCCTCACCGTGCGCGACGTCCGCGGCCCGGGCCACCAGGAAGGTGTCGCGAGGGTCTCGCTTCTTGGCCTCGGGGTCCCGGAGGAACCTGGCGTAGACGGCGGGCGGCGCGCGGGCCTCGGCGGGGCCGGGGTCGGCGTCCGGGGCCCCGGGGGTCTCCGGGGTCTTCCGCCGCCCGCCGCCGGCTCTGCGCGGCCGGGCTCCCGGGGACCCGGGGGTCTCCGTCGTCTTCTTCTTCAGCTTCTGCGGGGGGCGGGTGGGGGAGGGAGGGGACAGGGCTCCGAGGGCTGCCCGGCGCCCCTAATCCCGCGAGCAGCCAGAAATAGCAGCGGATTATCCGGAGGTCTCTCCTGCACCGCGGCTGCTTCAAGCCCGAAGCCGCCCGGACCCCCCAGAGCCCCTTCTCTGCGCCCCGCACACCGCCGGGGCCCGCCCGCCTCGGCCTCCGCCCGCGAGGACCGCCGGCCCAGCCGTGGCCCTACCTGCCTGGGGCGCCGCGGGGCCTCGGGGCTCGGGCCGCGCTCCTCGTGCTCGCTGCGGGGAGCAAAGGGACCGGCTGTCTCCCCCCCGCCCCCACGGTCCCCACCCCCACGGTCCCCACCCCGGCCCCTCCGCCCCTGACCGCGTGGGCGCCGGAGGTCCCGACCTGTCCGAGGCCCACACCTCCCGCAGGGTCTCGTCCTGCAGCGGCATGGCGCTGCCTCTGCCCCGACCTCGCCCCACGCGCCGAGCTGCCCTCCCCGCGGCTAATCTGGGCTCAGCGGCGGCTCAACCCGGCTGAGGAGCTGCTCCGGGGCGGGGCTCCCCGTGACCCCCACGAGGGTCGCGAGGCCGAGTCGGGAAGCCCATCAGGCGTCCTTCGCAGACCCGCAGTCCCCAGGCGCTGTGCTGGGGCTCCGCGCACTGAGAGCTTCGGGTTGGGGGTCCCTCGAAGCTTGGCTGTGGTCAGGGGGAGAAGGCTGGCCTGGATACTGTGTTTACCTTCTCATTAATAAAATAAGAACTAGAGACTAGTGTTGTAACACACAGAGTGTCATCCCAGCACTCCAGGAAGCCGAGGCAGGAGAACGGCAAGTTTGAGCCCAGCCTGCACAACGTGGCCCATAATCAGGGGGCTAAATGGAAAAAGGCTGGGTAAGAAGCTGGGCACCGAGGCCGGGCCAGTGTGCACAGCTGATTTTGGCACGCAGACCTGGCCAGTGCTCACCCCCTGCTTCCGTCTCCTCACATGGCCAGGACAAGAATTTCGAGAGAAACCATATTCCTATAACTTTGTGGTTGTGAGGATTGAAGCCAGGGCCTTCACACTGAGCTACATCCCAGCTCTTTTTATTTTTTATTTTGAAGCAGAGTCTGCTGTGTCATTAAGTCTACCAAGCTGAGCTTTAATCGGTGATCCTCCTGCCTCAGCTTCCTAGAGTATAGAACCTGCGCTGCTAGGCCCGGGTTCACACAACTTTTTTTTTGAGCCTCCAACTCACAGCAGTCCTCCTGCCTCTGCCTCCTGAGGGCTGGAATTACAAGTGTGAGCCACTATGCCCAGCACTGTGGTATTTGGTACAGAGTACCACACCCAGCATTGTTGTATGTGGGAATCAAACCTGGGCCCTTGTGCTTCCAAGGCAGGAACTGGAACCACTGAGCTAAATCCCTGGCCCAATACACAGCTTTTTATAATCACTGTTTCACTTGTAGTTCCTGTTCGTGTCTGCCGGGGCAGCTACGGGTGGGGAAATCCAAGGGCGAGCAGACCTCAGCGCTCACACCTGCGGTGCAGACGCTGTGGGTGAGGGGCGGCTTCTGATGACTCACACCTGGTGATCAATAGCGCACGGAGCAGCCCAGTGTCACTTGACATATTAAACAGTTCACGAGACTGTTATGTTTCCACGTACGTAGGTCTTCTCGTGACCCGGCAGCCATATTTTGGTTACTGTTTTTGAGACAGGGTCTTGTTAAGTTGCCCTGAATGGTCTTGGGTTCAAGAGGTCTTCCTCCTGTCTCAGCCTCCTGAGTAACTGGGACTGCAAGTACCTAGTGTATAACCCTTTGTTAGCAGCTAGTAGGACATTGGATGCTATTTTATGAACATTTCTGTTTTTTCTCAAAAATATGAATAAGAGTTGGGCGTGGTGGGGCGTGGCTGTAATCCCAGCGCAGCAAGAATTAAAATTTCAGAACAGTGCTTACGTTAGTTTTTTTTTTTTTTTTTTTTTCAGTGTTGGGATGTAGAGGTGACAGCCTCAGCCTACATTTGATTGAATTTGGGACATTTATTCAGGCTAAGTATTTTACTTTTAACTTTTATATGTAATTCTGAGTATATCACTTCTGGAATCGTGAAAAACAATTTCAATTTTTGAGATGTTAACTATCTCTACTGGAGACCACCCAGGACAGCAGTCCTGCTTTCTATGCATTGCTCTAGGAATTAGCACGGTGGGGGCTCAGGATTGGACGGGAGCCTGGGGCGGGCCGGGCCGGGGTGACCTGAGGGTGAGGAGTGGAGATGGGGTGGGGGAGAGGTCTGTCTGGGGATCAGATTCCGATCAGGAACTCGGATAATCTCTGCTACCTTTTGCTTTCTACTCCAGCGGGACCCACATTGCAGGCGGAACTGGCTTGGGACTCTAATTCCACCTGGCATTGGACTCAAAATATTTCTCAACCTGATCAGTGGCATTACTCACCACAAGGAATTTTGGTTGTTTTTAAAAATTAAATTCCTGCTGGGCATGGTGGTACATGCCTGTAATCCCAGTGCTTGGGACGCTGAGGCAGGAGGATCCCCACAAGTTTGAGGCCAGCCTGGGGTCACAGTGAGACCCTGTCTAAAAAAAATTCAATTCACTTTCAGAAAGTGAAAATCTGCTGCCATTAATGAAGATGATACTGATAAACACCAGCCCCTGTCACGGGCTGGGCCAGGTGTTCTCAGTGCGACCGCACGGCATGCCCAGGCCTGCGGCTCGGAGCAGTTCATAACTCCCCCACAGTCACACAGCAGGTGCTCACGCAGCCAATGCTTTTACTTTTTTGAGACTGACACAGGTACCGTCCTTCACCTGGCGCCTGCCACATAGCAAGCGTCCTAGAGATAGCAGTGGAGTACACCTGCATGCCGCAGGTAAGGGAAGCGAGCGAGGCCCGCGTCCCTGAAGGACTCGCTCAGGCCTGAGGCTCGGGCTGCCTGGTGAGCAGGTGAGGGCCGTGGGTCTGCCCGGCTGGGCAGCTCAGCTCGGCTCAGTGGCCGAGCCAGTGGGTGCTTCTCAGACACGGCACCCCGCGGTGTGGCCAGGCCCCGCCGGGCCTGCTGTCACCAGCTCGACTCGCTTGGCTTGGGCCACTGACCCACCAAGCAGCGGGTCTCAGGGCCCGGGGCAGCCGGGCTGAGTGGGGCCTGGGCCTGGGGCTCTGTGCCCTTACGTAGGTGTAAGCGAAGCATGGCCCACACGGGCTTCTCCTTGATGTAATTATTTATTTACTGACAGGGTCTCACCGTTAGTGCAAGCTGACCTCAAACTTGTGGCAATCCTTCTGCCTCAGCCTCCCAAGTGCTGGGATACCAGGCTTGCGTTCTCGTTGCTGAATGGACCCCTGAGTGGCAGCAGGGAGCTGAGGATGTGACCTGGGCCCGGGGAGCTCACAGCCCTGGCAGAGCAGGCTGGTTGCAGGCGACAGAAAACAGGATGCTCATGTTCCTCTGGGAAGCTGATGACACATACTGCCATCAGGGACTCCATAGCTTGTCACAGAACCCGTGTGAATAGGAGGTGGCCTGCAGCAGTCAGGAACCCCCCACCCCTCCGTCCTCGCTCTGCCCGCACGCACTGGGCTTGAGCACTGCCACTTCCTGAAGTCACCACGTGGCACAGACGGCTGCAGATCCTCCTGCCTCAGCCTCCTGAGTCGCTGCCTGGGTGAGTGTGTCTCTGCCCAGGAGGCCACTTGCTGATGTTCCCAAGGGTCCAGGCTACACACAGCAGAGCTGCCGGCTCCGGTCTCAGTGCCAGGGAAGGACAAATGGGGCCTGGACCCTTTCTGCCCATGGGACGAAGGGACCCATGGCTAGGCCCTGGGAAGCTCCCTGTGCCCGGCTTGAAAACCTTCACTGGTATGCAAGTGTGCGTGCGTGTGCGCACACGTGTGTGTGTGTGTGTGTGTGTGCGCGCGCCTGTGAGTGGTTCTGGAACACGCTAGGCAGGGGCTCTGCCACTGAGCCACATCCCAGTCCCTTTTGTTTCGAGGCAGGATCTCCATAAACGCACCAGGCTGGTCTCAAGCTCGAGATCCTCCCGCCTCGACCTTCCGAGGGGCCCGGAGGACAGGGCTGAGCCATCCCGCCTGGCTTACCTGCGGATGTGCTAAATGACCGCGTGGTTTACTGAAGAGGGGACCGTGTGAAAGAAAAGTGGGGAAGAAGGAAATGGGGACAAGTATGAAGGGGAGAGAGTACAAGTGGCCTGGGGGGCAGGGCTCTCGGAGGGGCGTGCTCGTGCTTCCTGGGGAAGTGCGGGCTGGGTGACATGTGCGGGCATCCGGGGGAAGAACGCGCCAAGGGCTGGACCAGCGAGCTCAAAGGCCCCGGGCAGGAGGGGCAGGAGGCCGCATCTGAGCACGGGCGGGGGGCGCGAGGAGAGAGGCCCACCTGGCTCCAAAGGCACAAGGGGCGCTGTGGGGGGCAGGGCCGCACGGTTCAGACCACGTGGGGACACCGCAGGGCTGGAGCCAGGGGTATGCGGAAGCCCGCAGGGACAGTGTCTGGGCCCCTTGCACGAGCTGGCACAGCAGCCACATCGGGACTCGGAGAGCCCATGGGCTGCGGGGGCGCCGCCGGTCCAGCACTCAGCCCGGCCAGCAGGTGCCAGCTGGACCCACGCGCGGCGGGACGCTGCGAGGACGCAGGACACGCGTCAGCTCGGGCAGCCCCGGCCCTGCGCGAGGTGGGCACGTTCGCCCTCGGCTCCCATGGACGCGCCGCCCCCTCCTCTGGGGTGAGACTCGAGTGGCCTCTGTACCGTGGAGGTCACAGAGATCAGGGCTGAGGGGTCCCCGGAGCTGGCTGGTGGGAGATGGGTGGGGGGCAGTGGGCAGGGGTGATGTGCGCTCGGGGGCGGCAGATGACAGTGTGACCGTGTGACCTATAAGACAGGCACAGAGCAAATCTCTCATCTTCCTAATGCAAACTGAGAAAGCAAAAGAAGGGAAGGCTGGAGGTGTCGCGCAGGGGCTGGTCACTGGGCTCCACCTCCAGCTCTGGAGAGGGTGTGACCTGCTGGGACGCACGACTGGTCCCCTTGGCTGAGCCGCCCTCCTAGGACAAGAACGAGGACAAGGATGGCCCGCACCCTTGTGTCTTTGGTGGACACCCACAGGCGTCTGTGCACAGGTGACAGGACACACGCGGTACACAGGACACTTGGCGGGCGCAGCGAGGCCTCAGCACAAGATCACGGAGAGACGGGGACAGGCTCCTCCGCGGGCGCGGGCTCCAGCTGTGCAGGCCCAGCTCTGGAGCTGGGTGGTGACCGCTGTGCAGGGATCGACCTAATCTGGCCCTCAGGAGGCTGAGGCAGGAAGATCACAAGTTCAAGGTCGACCCAGCACCGCGGCTCTGTGACACAGCTCCCTGCTGATCACCCCGCTTCAGGAGGCAGGCTGGGACAGTGGCCGTGGGCGCCCCGCTGGGAGAGGTCGACGTCCACAGCACCTCTCCACAGGGACCCTCTGGATGCGGCTCCTCGAAAGTCCTCTGAGAGATACGGTTAAAAACCCAAGTGACTTTTGTTGATTTTAGGTTACTGAGTTGTACTTCTCGAATCAAATACTCTCTGAATCACAGGGACTGGACTTTATAAGGGCTACACTGTTGTTTTCAATTTTTATATTTTGTATTCTGTGGTACTGGGGATTGGCCTTTATTTTTTTATTTTAAGTCAGAGCTTCACTGAGTCAACAAGTTGCTCAGGCAGGCTCAAACTTGGGACCCTCCTGCCTCGGCCTCCAGGGTGCCCGCATCGGTGAGTGTGGGTGCGCACAGTGGGGCCGCGCCCTTATTCACGAACACTCAGGTGCGGGCTCTCAGATGGCCAGCGCCTTGGTGTCTTGGCTCCGTGACAGTTCGGCCACCCACTGCCACAGTCATCACCGAAACTGCTCCACCTCTGAAATGACAGAACTCTCTGCCGCCCTCCTGGGATGCCAGGGGGACTTCCTGCCTGTGCCCGGGCCCCTGCCCAGGCCTGAGTCCTTCCCTCTGGAGAAGCCGCCCTCCCGGGTTGGCGGAGCCTGGCCTGGCCGGCTGCATGCAGGTCTGCACTCACCTGGCCGCCGGCCATTAGCGACCAGCAGGGTGGGTGTGTGACTGTCTCCCAGGGTATTTCCTTCCTGTGCACTGGCCCTGGCCCGCCTGTGAGACCGCGACAAAAGCTGAGCAGAGACCCAGCGCTGGCTGGCCTGGTCTGGTGGCGAAGATGTCCCTGCACCCCTGCCTCCCCACACCGTCGAGGACGTGGGCCCTCTAAGAGTCCTGGGGGGAGGGCAGGTGGGGCCGTGGGCTCAGTTTGGCCACCGCCCTGAGTCCTTCCCCAAAGGCCCAACTGAGCTGCCTGAGCTGGAACAGCTGGCCACCTCCTTTCGCCAAGGTCACCCCGGTTCTGGGACAGCTACCCAGAAGCCACCGTGGGACTTCCTGTCCCCAGCCCCCACCCCTAAATGTGGCGTCCACCAGAATCGCGTGGGCCGCTCCCCCTCACAGCCTGCCCGCCTGAGCCCAGCACAGGGGAGGCTGAGGCAGGAGGATCGCCGTGAGTTAAAGGCCAGCCTGGGGTACACAGTGAGGCCCTGTCTCAAAAATACAAAACTAAATCCTTAGGTGAAGTTTAACGTGGACACGGAGAGGAACACAAAGCCTAGATCATTGTGACAGTCAGTTCCCACCCACCTCCGGGGATGAGCTCCATGCCCAGCCTCTCCACCCCTTTCCTGAGGACAGTCTCACTGCGCCTCCCACGCGTGGGTCCCCTGCGTGGAGGGGCCAGAGATGAACCAGGTCTTGTCCGAGAAACCAAACTCAGCGGTTTTCATGTGGAGTTTTGCGGTTTTCATGTAGAGTTTTGGGGTCGTGAGAAGCCGTCCACGTCCTTCTAAACCTTGTCTTTCCCTTGCTATAGATATTGTTGATACGCTGTATTGTTCTGCTCTCCATTTTCGGCACAGGAGCCGTCTTTGACCGTCTTGACGATTGCAGGGTCATTTGCCTCTTGTGAACACGTAGTCTGGTCATGGAAAAGGCTACACATTCTCTGTGCTTTTTTTGACTGCTTGTTTTCGGCGACTGGGCATCGATCGCTGTATTGTTCAGCGACCCTCCTGCCTCAGCCTCCTAAGTGTGGGGATGACAGGCCAGCGCCACCTCGCGGCTCTCCCGGTGCGCTTTAGTGCGGGATGAATCACAGCCTCCGGCCGGCCCGCCGCCTCCCTGCCCCCCAGCGCCCCCTGCTGGCCGCACCTGCGACAGCGTCAACCCCGGGCTGGTGGAGAAGGTGATCACTGCAGACCTGCGCGGAGAGAACTCGGAGGGAAGGGAGCCCGGAGCGACTCCTCCCCGGGAGCCCCTGCGCGGTGCTCTCCCTACCTGCTCGTGCTCAGTGGCACCGCTTCTTCTTGTTGAAAAATTTACTTTTTGCCGGGCGTGGAGACTCACGCCTGTCATCCCAGCACTCGGGAGGCAGAGGCAGGAGGATTGCTGTGATGTGAGTTGGAGGCTGAGCTCAGGGCCAGCCTGAACCACAAAGCGAAACCCTGTCTCAAAAAAAAAAAAAAAATTAAACTTTCTTTACTCATTTTGACTTTCTTTTTGTTGTACAAAGTACTTTTTAAAGTATCTTTGTTCTTGGTCCACGCTCTCTGTCCGTAGTGATCATGTTCGTCCCGGGCAGTTTCCGTGCGCACGACACGTCACCTTTCTTTTGACTTCTCTTTCCTTCCCTCCCCCTTCTGTCCTCCGTCTCCTGGTTCACTTTCCTTCTGCAAGAAGTCTATTCCCGTTTCCTGTTATCTTTTATTTTGCTCTTCATTTGTGTTTCGGCTTTTTCATATAACAGAACCCGTGCAACATTTAAGCTTGTGTGTCTGATTTGTTTCTCTTTAACATGATGGTCTCAAGGTGCGCCCATTTTTCCTACAAGTGACTCAGTATCCTTCTTTACGGCAGAGTAGTATTCTGCTGTATGGAAACACCTCATTTTCTTTATCTGTTCCTCTGCTGATGGACACATTGGGCCCTTGCAAGATAATTATGAGCTGTGCAGCTGTCAACACGGCTGTGCATGAAACCCTGTAACGTGACGCATGTAACCCTGTAACGTGACATGTTTGAGTCTTTCAGGAAGATCCCTAGAAGGGGCATAGCTCGGATGAATGGAATTTCTGGCTTCGGTTTTTGAGGAATCTCGTACAGACTTCCATAGTGGTGTGCTAGTTTACATTCCCATCAGCAGTGGAGAGGGCTCCTTTCCCCTGAAGCCTCACCAGAATTTATTACCTACTTCTGAGGATAGCCATTCTTTCTGGATGAGATGGAATCTCTGTGTCGTTTTAATTTGCGGTTCTCTAGGGGCCAGTGACCTTTACATGTACTTTTGGGCCAGTTGCGCTTCTTCTTCTTCGATGTATCTGTTCATCTCAGCTGCCTCATTTTGACTTTTCTTCAGCAAAGTACTGTGAGCACTGCTGTAGGTCCTTCCCACGTCTCACCGGTGGAACTGCATATAATCCTTTGCATGCATGTAAGGTTTATCTCACTGCTGTTTTATGAGAATGTGACCATTATACACACTTTTCTTTTTGCTTATTTAACTCAGCTCTTCACATCAGTTGGCGTTGCTCTATCCCACCCTTTTTATTGGCAGCATAATATTCCATGACGCGAACACGCCGCCCTTCAGCGTGGCTGCCATTTCCATCAGGTTGGGCCCCCCGTGACAGATGCGATTTTTCCCCATGTGCTTCTGCTTTATTTTATACGGGCTGACTCACAGTTGTTGGGTTAAAAGGCATGCATATTTTAATTTCACTAGATAGTTCCAGATTACTTTCCCAGAGGGTCTTCATACAATTCCACAGCTGTGAATGAGAGTCGTGAAGTTTCTCCTGCATCTCAGAAGGTATTTGTTTTTAATTCTTTTGTTGATCTATGGGTATTTAGTAGCATCACATCATTATTTTACATTTCTGAAAATTAGTAACACTATAGACCCTTTCACACATACCTGACTTACCTTCACTCTTCAGTGAACTCTTTCTAACTCTTTTTTTCCAGGGAAAATTTTTTTTGCCTTTTTCTTATCCATTTGTAGGAGTTTTGTATATTATAGATATTAACCTCTCACCTGGCATGGACTTCAAATATTTTCTCATCATATTAGTTCCTTTTTGATTGTGATGGTATCTTTTTCCATATACAGCTTAACATTTTATGTAACTAAATAGGCTGACTTTTTTTTTCTACCCTTTGTCTTTGGCCCAAAAGAGCCAGGCGTGGTGGTGTAATCCTGGCTTCTCTGGAGGCTGAGGCAGGAGGATTGAAAGTATGCATCTAGCCTGGGCAATTTAGTGAGAATTTGCTTCAAAGTAGAAAACAAGAAAGGCTGTAGCTCAGTGGTAGAGCACTGCTTGTCTTGCATGCACAGGGCCCAGGGCTTTGTCCTCAAGTGCTACAAAAAAAAAGAAAAAGAAAGAAAGAAATCAAAGTATGTTTTATGTATCTGTATATTGCTTATGTTTATATGGCGGTGAGAAGAGGCCTCATCCCGACTCCGGGGTGCCCACTGGGTCTGGACCCTTCCTACACGAGCCCCCTCAGGTCCCACTGCAGCCCGGCATCCTCGGGAGGGGTCGGCAGGACGGGGTCGGTTTGGGGGCTGCCGGAGGGCGTGCGCCTCGCGGCCTGCCAGCCTGGTGGCTGAAGGGCACCGGTTCCCTTGCTCACTGTCCTGCGGGTCGGCAGTGGTGCTGCGCCGTCCAGCAGAGCTTTGCTGCTTTCTGCGGTCACTCCTGCGGTGAGGTCGCCTGGGAGCAGGTGGACGACGTGGCCACGCACTGCTGTACCCCAAGTCAGGGCGTGGAGAGAGCAAAGAGGAGCTGCAAGGCTGGAGAGGGGCTCTGGATGCGGCTCACGGCCTCAGCCTGGGGGTGGAGGGGCAGCCGCAGCACGCAGGGCTTGGGGCCCTGTGGCCTGGGGTCTGACCGCAGCGTGGGAGCCAGGGCGCCATCTGCAGGTGCCAGGCCGCTACCACTCTAACCATGGCCTGGTGTGGCCGGGAGGCGGTGCTTCCTGCCAGTGAGCTGGGCTTGTCACCAGCACCCAGCCATCCCCTAGTGTGCCCAGCAGGCGCCCAGCACTCTAGCATTAAAAATACGCAAGGGGACAAGCTGGGTAACCCCAGCACCCAGGAGGCTGAGGCAGAAGGATTGCGGCAAATTCTAGGCCGCCTAAACTGCATAGTGAGACCCTGACTCAAAATAAATCAATAAATACATTTAAAAACCCAGGACATATGCAAGGGGAGTACCAGTGTCACCACAGAGCTGTGTGCCACCTGAGATCGCGGGAGGGCCGTCACGGAGAGGGGCTCCCACGTGGCCCAGGGAAGAAGGAGTCCTGTCCCTGGACAGACAGGTCCACATTCACTCGAGAGGGACACAGGGGAATCGGAGGGTCCCGATGGGAGCGTTCCGATCTATGCAGAGGTGACGGTGTCCCTGCGGGGAAACAGGCCGGCTACTGACCGTCACGTGAGCCGCAGGACAGAGCGCCGGGCTGGGCCGGAGCCTCTCAGTCCACCAGGAGTGCTCAGGGTCCACAGGCTGCGCCCTTTGACGGAGCCCCAGCTGGGCTCCCTTTGAGGCTGGATCTTGCAAAGCTTCCCAGGAACGCAGGACACGTCTCCAAGCTTCCTCAAGGAGCCCGCAGCCAGTGACTAGGCTGCATCTTAAGGAAAAATGACATTGTCAGATGTTTCAGAAAGTTTTGGCTGGGAGCAAGGGCTTCAGATTCCTCAGCGCGGCTCAGTGAGTCAGAGGTAGATGCGGGCCGCCCGATGAGCCGATGAGACGCATTCTGGAGCGAGGTGGCCGGCAGGGCTTGGAGCGCTGGCTGATCTCAGCGGGGGCCCAAGGGGGCATTCTGGCTTAGCCCAGGGCTGGTCGGACTATCTCCCCCTTGGGCCAAATCTGGCCCTCCATATATTCTTCTGTTCTTTTAATTTATATTTATTGAAAGTTCCTTCGAAAGGTAGAAATGAAGATACAGTTGGAAGTCACTCTTGACTGATCATGGTGACATGCCTGTGATCCTAGCACTTGGGAGGCTGAGGCAGGAGGATCGCTGCAAGTTCAAAGCCAGCCTGGGCTACACAGTGAGACCCTGTCTCAAAAACCAAAACAAACCAACACAAAGAAAGTAGCCAGTTACCCAGAGTCCCTCCTCTGATGCATCCAAAAAAAAGTGGAGCCAA
>PVIR01042724.1:0-12102 GCA_004026965.1 Petromus typicus | reverse complement strand
ATTATTTAGCAATCGAAGTAGTCTTTTACTCTAATAAAATGAAATACACCACCTCTTCAGCATTAGTTTTATGCCACAGATATTTATTTGAAAAAGTTTAAATTTGAGAGGGATGGATCTTGGCAGATATGAGTTAATGTGCTGAAGTGGAAGGAATGAGTCATTCGTAGTTAGAGGACTTGGTTTCCAAGCCCAGCTTTGTTATGTGATAGCCTTGTAACCTTGGGCTGTAAATCTTGGGACTTTTCTGAGCTTTTCTTTATCCATGAAATGGATGCATCAATTCTTGCTTTTCACTTCCTTGAAGGGTTACAATGAGGCACGAACATGGTGTGGTATACTGAACTCCACTCATCCCTGCTCCCCCTTCTGGCTTTCTCTCTCTTCTTTCCCAGCTTTCCCAGCTGGCTCTGCACAGCCAACCAGTGTGCTCAGCACATCAGAGGCACAGCTCATTCAGGTGTGAACCTCTTGTCCCTCCGAAGTAAAGACATTCCCTGACATAGCATGGTTAGCTTCATAGTTTTTCAGCTTTCCAGGAAGATGGTGTGAAAGCAATAAACATTCAGTAGACACTACCCTTCAAATCGTGGATTTGGATCTTGTTCTAGGGTAGGTCTCGGTGGCCTGAGTCTCTCTTCTGCTGGGCAGGGGAGTGACCACAACTCCCAATCAGCTCCAGGGTCACCAGAGAGACAACTGACGCTCCACAGTGTGCTGAGCTGCCTTGCTACGATGTTCTACAGGTCGGGCATATTCAATATATTTTCAGCTTATGGTATTTTCCACCTATCAAGACACACAAAAGCTGAGGAGCACCCATACTCAGGCGTTTTAAGGAATTAGTTTTTAGTCACTGATGATTCCTGATGAGAAAGTCTAAGAGATCCTACACAGCTTAACCTGGAAGGTTTCCAGGCATTGCTGTCTTCTAAATGTAAGTCACACATGAAAAACCTGTATGTTCAGAATACCTGCTATTATCAATCAGCTCCCTCTCTTTTGACAAGAATATGACTTAAAAGTCATATTATAGGATGTTACAATGCACATGCACCTGCCTGTACACACATGTACACTCTGTGACTTTCTTCATTGTGTTGGCAACTATAACAGTGCAATAATGAATAGCTTTTAAAATTGTTAACATTCCTTGTACAAGATAACTTCTGCTAAATCTAAATTTTAGTTATATGCATTCAGATCATATCATTTTGCATTGTTAATCTGCATAATGAGTTAGGGATTATTTGAGTAGTCTGATCTCTGTTAACTACATATTACAGATTTATATGTGCAAGATATGTACATATATGTGCACATATATGTGCACATGTGTGTATTTGTATGTGTGGTATACATATATGTATGTGTGTATATAATGCATGCAACTTGAGAATTTGAAATGATTTATCTAAGTCGATTATATTAAACAAATAACTATCCCAGCTCTCTTACTCTTTATAAAATTGAAAAGATCCACACTCACAAAATGTGCCATTTTCTGACAAATTAACTGTGGCCTATCACAACCAACGAAATTTGTGTTTGGCTGTTTTCTGGCTCCCAACCAAGGCAGCTACCCAGCTCAGAGATCTCACATAAGCCACTATTTTTGTTGTGATCTGTCTCAGTAACTTTTCTCACTACTGAGACATAGTACCTGACACCTGTCATTTATAGGAGGAGCGGTTTATTTTGGCTCAGGTTTACAGTTCAAGGTCAGCTAACTCCAAGGCAGGACGCATGGGGGAGGGGCGTGGCCAGGAGGAGCCAGGAAGAGAGATATAACTTTTCAAGTATGTACCTGGTGTCTCAAACCTATAATCCCAGCATTCATAAGGCAGAGACAGGAGGATGGCCCTAAGTTCAAGGCCAACCTGGGCTAAAGAGTGAGGTCCTGTCTGAATAAAGACAATAAACAAACAAACAAATAACCTTTACAGGTCAGACCTATGGTGACCCACCTCTTCCAACCAGGCCCCACCTCCTACCAACAACTCAGCTACAAACCCCATAACCCAATCACCTTCCAAAGGTACCATCACAGTTGGGAAACCTAGATCAAACCATCACAAGACCTATATCACATTTTAACCTTGTTTGGTACAAATTTTACTGTCTCTAAAACTGAGAAAGCTCCACATTCAGAAGCTGTGCCATTTTCTGACAAATTAATTGTGACCTATCATGACCAATGAAAGATGGCTGTTTTTCTGCTCCCAACAAAGCAGCCACCCAGCTGCTGCTTCTTTCTGTTAACCCACATGATCTTCTTGTTATTAACCCCAAAGGTGGCTTTTATTTATTTGTTTTGATTTTCAAATGCATTCCAAATTTAGAGTACAGCCTGATGGCACAGAAATTTGCAGGTCTGCATGTACCTAGGAAGTAGACAGCCTCCATACACAAGTGTGAGAGGCCCAGCAAGCCCTAGGGACTGTGAGGAGGCCTGTCTGAGGCCCCCACCCTGTCCACTCCCCCTCTACTACCTTGCCATCCAGATAAGAGCACTCAAAGCAAATGTCAAAGGAAGTCTATAAAATGGGCTGCTTGCGAAGTTGCCTCTTGTTCCCATGGTAACCAGAAGACAGGGAGGGGCCCTTATTAATTTTAGCAACAAACTGTTGCTTGTTCTTAGACCTTTTCAGCACTAATTGTTAGCGCTGTCTCACTGGCCCCTCTCCCCTTTCCACCTTCCCAAAGTGAAAGGACCTTTGTAACTCCTGCCCAAGGTTAGGTATCTGCTCATTTCTCCATCAGCTACCTGAAAACTGAATGTCAATCCATTCTTCTTCTACTTGACCCCTAGAAACCACCCTGACTTGATGACTTGATTGATTCTTTTGGCACTGACAAAATACATGACAAATCTTCCACATGTATGCTCTGAAGAAAAAAACTGATTGTTTTGCAGTGAGCATAGTTGTGTAGATTGGCTGTACAATTTTGCCCAAGCAAAGCATCATTACTGTGTGCCTCACCATCCATCAAAACCAGAATTCTACAAGCCTCAGCATTTGTGTTTCAGTACAAAGGCCACTCCAGTCTGATATACAAAGTGGATGGGATTGCCAGGCCCTCCCCTGCTGACTTCTCACTGCGTTTACAAGGTGCTCTGTATGACCATAAATGAGCCAGTTATCGGTGCATTGCTTTTCAGATGTAAAGTCACCCTTCAGTACCTTCTCTGCCACAATGGGCTGGACTAGCCCTTCCCAGTGACTGTGACATCTGCTTTGTCAACAGAGGGCCATAAGAGATGTGTTCCAGTTGCCGCCTTTTACTTTTCTGGCTCCTGCTACACGATCCCTCCCCAAGCAGGCGTGCAGGATCACCTGATGGTGCACCCCCTCACCACACACATGCAGTAACTCTGCAGTTCTACCTGGACAAGATGACCACCTTCTAGACTTCTCATGTGGACAGAAGGTGACCCAGGCCTGTGCCAACCCTGGAGTCCCCACTTCCTCTGTGCATCTGCTTATCCCTTCACTGACTGCATCCCCCAGGCTATTTCTGCTTGCCCAGCACCTCTGATGGAATTAGAACTGGCAACCCAGCAAAATCCCCGCTACCATAGCTGCAGCCACATCTTCTCCAACCAGTTTGAATGCAGGACTTGGGGTGGGTCCCCTCCAATTTTATCCTTCCTTATATAATTACCTTTAGGCCTATCATATTCTTTAAGATTTTCTTTACATCTTTATAGGTAGTATCCCATGATAACTCTGTAATTTTTCAGATTAAACATCTCCTGTTTAAATTGCTACATGCATTCTCTCTCCTGATTGGACCACAGTTGACACACCCTCTTCCTGGTCTAAAATATCTTGAACATTCAGCAGCCTCTCCAATGGCCATTAATTTGATCCCACCTGAAACTTCACTCTTCTTTTTGATTATGTAGTTGCCAGGTCTTCAGGAAACTAGTCAGAAAGAGGGTGGCCAATCAGTGAATATTCTACTTTATAGCTTTGCAAACACTCTCTCAGCAATGTCCATCCAGTGTCTGTGAATAATGATCATTCCAGATATATGAACAAGAATATTGGCTAAAAATAGCACATCTATTTGATTTTAACTTATTGGTGCTGGGAATCAAATCAAGGACCTTGCTTATGTTAGGCAAGTGCTCTCCCACTGAGCTACATCCCCAGCCCAGCACCTTTCTGAACCAAGGCAATTATTTCAGCCCCTAAAATACTCTTCTTTACTCCAGGATATCAATAGCTGGTTTTTGGTTTGGGTTTTTTGCTAGTTTTAATATTCATGAACTCTCACTTCTTCTAGTCTGAAGTAACTAAGCAATTGATGTTTCCTTTCTGTAAGAAGTAGTTTGAAAGTGGCAGGGGAGTAACTGTGTTCTCTTTCCTCTGAAGACCCTGTGAGTACAGAGGCTAAAAGGGAAAGGTGTCTAGCATCGTGTTCATTGTGCCCTTTCAGTAAAACTAGTCTATCCTTCAGCCCGGGCAGCTGACTGATCATTATACATTCATAGACTGCAACACAGAAGGTATTGATCAGCTGTCCAGGTGGCAACTTTTTGCCAAAAGCAACCTCAGCTGGAAGAATTCTTTTCTTTTGTGATGTTGAAAGCAATTTGATTTTCAGAGCATTTTCTTACCAAGTGGCATAAAGACTGAAGCTGTATTTTTAAATAATGGGCTTTAATTAGAAGAAACTTTTTAGTAAAATGAATGGTAAGAGCTTTTTACAGAAAGTAAAATCAATTTGAAAATAGCTTGTTCCCGTCAGGTCTTGTGAATGATAGATTGGTTGCTGTTGGGAACAGTGAGATCCAGTCAGGATAAAACCACCCTGGAATCATTAAGGACATTTCAGTCGCAACGTTCTGTCTGCAACAGTTGTCTTGGGAGACACAGAGTCCATGAAAGTGTCTGCCTTGTAAAATGGATAGATTTTCACAAAATTTGAAAATTAAAAAGAAAAAGTTTATTAGATTTAGATTTTTCATCTCACACTAGAGATTGCGTTTTCTAGATAGCATTATTGAGAGCCACTTGTGTAGATGACAAAATGCCGACCAATGTGCCTCCTACTTGTCAACATAAGCAAAGCATTCCCATCAAAGTTCATCCCTTGGGGCCTTGCATGGTTTGAGATTTTCAAGAACTGCTTATTAAAATGTAGATATTCCTGCAAGGAATCACCCTTTCAATATTTATGTGCCCATTTTTGTCAGGATTATCTGTCGAGTTGCTTCACAATTGTGACACTTGCACAAACTTGGGCCTAAGTGAGATTTCTGGTGAGTATTAGAGGCACAAGAAGAATTGCTAAGGGGGCTGGGGATATAGCTCAGTGCTTCTGGCGCCTGTCTTGCAAGCACAAGGGCCCGGGTTCGATCCCCGGTAACCACATAACAATACTGGGCGTGGAGACTCACGCCCAGCAGCAACCAGTACCACATACCACAGTGCCAGGCGTGGTGGCTCACGCCTGTAATCCCAGCACTCAGGAGGCAGAGGCAGGAGGATTGCTGTGATGTGAGTTTGAGGCTGAGCTCAGGGCCAGCCTGAACCACAAAGCAAGACACTGTCTCAAAAAAAAACCTTAAAAAAAAGAATTACTACGCATAGTCCTACCATAACTTGTGATTTCTAGACTCATTGGCTACATTCTCCCATCCAGTATACAAGGTTGCTTGGAGCATCCATACCCTACTAGATAGGCAGCACAGAGCTTCAGTACCTGGAAACTCATGGAAGCGTGGTTAAATGGTTTCCTGATTTTGGTTGATATTGTTGTTATTGTTGTTTTGATTGGATTTTATTTTTGTACAGTGTCCTAAAATATAAAATTCAAAATACTAAATAGTCTTATGAAGTTTATTATTTCTTAATCTCCAAAATTCTTTGTACACTTTTTTTTTTCTTTTTGAGACAGAGTTTTGCTTTTGTAGTTCAGGCTGGCCCTGAGCTCAGTCTTGAACTCACAGCAATCCTCTTGTCTCTACCTCCCAAGCGCTACAACTACAGGTGTGAGCCACCATGCCCAGCACTGTGTACACTTATTTTTTAGGGCCATTGTCAAAGACTGCCAGATAACCTCACACACTATCTTCTTAACATGAAAGAATCGCCTGCCTGGTCTTTAAAACAAATGACGTGTGCTAGCTGTCTTGAACAACCAGATTCTTTTATATTTTTGAGCAATGTGAAATGTTCGTTAGACATTGTCTTTTTGTCTTTGTTTTTTTTTCCTTTTTTTAATTTTTGCTATCTGCTATAACAATTATAATCAAATTTGTATCTACTCATATTTCTATTTTTGACTTAACTGCATATTCCTATCTTTGTTTTCCTTTCATCTTTTATGTAAATTTAAAACTTATGCCACATTCATATATTCTTTGTGTATATCATATGCAAGGAGCATGTATGTATATATAAAAAGATATGTGCTCTTATCTTTACTTGACCTTGTTTATCAGCTTCTTTTTTAAATTGACTTTTTGAGTATATTTTATACATACATTTTTCAGACAGGGTCTTATGATGTAGAACAGGCTAGCCCTGAACTCATTATGTAGCCTAGCCTAGCCTCGGAACATTTGGTGATCCTCCTGCCTCAGCCTCTTGAGTGCCAGGTTACAGGCATATGACACCATATCTGCTTCCTATTACTCCTTTAAATATTATCTAGACAAAAGCAAATTATAAACACATCGTTTATTTCATTTAATTCACTTAACAGTCCTATGAGATACAGTTGTTCTTTCAATAACTCCCATTCAATAATTCTCCCCTAATGTCACACAACTGGTAATAGAGCTAGTCCGAAGTCCAGCTTCTCTTTTTTTTTTTGGTTGGAAAGCTCATGCTTTCCCTTCCATATTTAACTCCATTTTATAGGAAAAAAATATACTAAAAGGGACAGTGCAAAGTGACAATATGCCCTAGAAACAGTCACTTTCCATTTTGGCTGAAGAAGCAGAAAGATTATACAAAAGCAATGGAGTTCTCTTGACTCCTACAGTAAATTAGTCTCTTTTTTTTTTTGGATTCCTGCATCATTTCTTTTTTTCAGTAGAATATTCTAAAGCCAAGTGTCCTACAGGACCCACCCTAAAAGAGCTGAGAAGGAAGTGGGACCCAGGGATGATCAGATTGTATAGGGTCAAACCCAACTTTACCTAACACATCTAAGAGAACTCCCTGAGGCCTTGCTAACAAGTTAGTTTTGTAAACTCTTCTTTATATGCTGCATTCAAAGGTTTGGGCTTGCACCCATGTTATGTTGAAGTTGATTAGCTGATATGACCTCTTTTCTTCAACAAATAAAACGTGAAACTTCAATCTCCAAAGCTCTTTGTACATTTATTTTTAATGAGTAATGTTTCCTGATCAGGCAATCAAATCACAAGGTCATCTAGAGAAAGCTGGAGTCTGAACACGATGGCAAATAAAGCTGATGGGAAAAAAGAGCCCGAAGGAATTGTCCTCTGGCTGTCAAGATCTGTTAAAGGTACTTGTTATCTTAAGAAATATACACACATATAAAGGATACAAACCACACTTCTTATCTCAGTGGATATAGTACTCTTTGTAGGGAAAGAGACAAGCTAATAAAATGTTTTTGGCCTTGTGACTTCTTAGCCTCTATTGTCAAACTCATAAATACCCACATGTCAGGTACCTAATTAGTGTTATAACCTAAGTTAATGGGGCAGGCTATTAACTTATGACAAAATTTCCAGTGGGGGTAATGCATAGAATTTAAAATGCGATGTATCTAATAAACAGGGTTCTATTCTGATTGCTCTGTGTAAGACGATTAAACATAAACTCTTTCTGAGTTACAAAAGTCTTTCAAGAACATCTAGTCTGAATTTGGTCAGTAACAGACTCCAAATATTTCCCCTAGTTTTATTTGAATGCTTCCAGCCTCCAGGATCGGGAAGCTCCCAGTGAGCCAGTCCCATTTTCAAGGTACTCTAACTGCTCTTCCGGGGACCCATGCCTTTGACTAAGCCTCGCACCTGAGCACCTCTACTCATAGCATGTAGGTCTGTTACCTAGAATTAAATACCTGGCAGCTTAGTACACTGTCCTCTAATACAGAGCTCAAGACAGGTGTGATGATTCCTGCTTATCATCCCAACAGCCCTTAGGCCTCTTAAGGCTGAGATAGGAGGATCAAAAATCCAAGGTCAATCTGGGTAATTTAGAAAGACCCTATCTCAAAAAAATAAAATAGAAAGTCAAAGGGCCTGGGTTCGGTCCTCAGTACAAAAAACAAACCAACAAACTCCAAAAGTCCTTCCTTAGCTCTTCTGAGTCAATGGAAAGAAAGAAAACACAATCAAACATCACCACCTGAAAGATGGCTACGGTGTCATTTGGACAGCTCATATATTACAAGGCAAGTGACTGATTTTTTAAAAATTATCTTTATTGGTACATTATGAATAGACATGATAATTGCATTCAACCTTAAGAGTTTGTACCAGAATATGACATGACTTGATTCTCATTTTTTCCCTTTTCCCCCCCGCCCTGCATTCCCCCCACCCCTATATACACAATCTTTGTTTTCTTTTTTCTTTATTATTACCACATTCGTTTTTCCCTCATTATTTACCCTTACACTCTTTCCTTTTAAATATTTTCCACTTCGCAATATCAGCTATACATACTACAACTCGTTTACAACTTCATATGCAAGAGACTGATTTGAAGAATGTGTAGATATGCCCTGTCAGAGAGGAACTGAGAACCAAGCTGTCTTTGGGGTCCTGAAGTCTCCATGGAGGGTAATGTGTACCTATAAAAGTATGCATTGGTCCCTTACTGTTATAATTTAGATCTAAAATGTCCCCCTAAAAGGCTCCCTTTCAGATGCAAGGCTTGGTCAGAGGCATGGGTCCCTGGAAGAGTAACTTGGAAGGCTGCATTCTCACCCCCAGGTCCACCTTTCTCTCTGTGCTTTAGGGCTTTCCTCTCCCATGTGGTTCTGCCATGGAGCCAGCCCATCATGGACTGATTCCACTAAAACTATGAGCCAGAATAAATCTCTCTCCCTTTATGTTCTATGTGTTGGTATGTATTTTGTCTCAGAGGTGAGAAAGTGACTACTACAGTGCGCTTACATTTCTGTTTGATTTTAAAAGGAAATCATTAGCACAACTTTCTTGGCCAGATCTATGGTCTTCATGTGAATCACCCCGGTACAGTTCAGGAGTTTTCCCACTCTTCTTCTTCACAACAAAACTAACCACAATCCTTACTTTGTGGTACATTACTATCATTGGTTAAGCATGACTCACCCTGAAATTTTTAAGTTTATTTACTCATGAGCCCATGAGCTAGCAGAAAAACCAAAATACAGACATGAACTTGATGTACATTACATTTAAGCTTATCATTCTCCCCATTGTCTAGCTTTCTTCTATATTATTCATCAATCTCTCACTTTTACATACCCTAGTTTTGTCACATTTATATTTATTCTTAAAATATATGGGTTATTTTAATTTTAGAAAAAGTATAATTAATATTTAGCTCTAATTCTGTTCAGTTTACCTTGGTACTGAAAAATAAATTACTATATTTATTCACATTGTTACATGTGGTTCATATTTATTGTTCTATAATATTCTATTATATACTATGTCTTAGTTTATTCTCCTGCCCATGAGAATTTAGGTTATTTCACTATTACAATAGTGATTCTATGTATATTGTTGTACATTTGCAAGAATAGACTTATTAGCAGAATTGCTGGGTTGTATAATTGGTAAATATTTGACTTTCCAAAGTAATGCTCTACAAAGTGTTTCTATTAATTGACACCCTCACCAGCAGTGAATTAAACTTGTCCTCAACACCTTCACTATCAATTTTTAGAGTTTGTCAATGAGATGTATAAAGTTATAACCTGTAGTGGACTTGACTTGTATCTCTTTTATCTTTTCATGAGTTTAATGCTATATATACTTTACTTTACTGAATTGTTTGTCATTTAATGATACATAGAAGCTCATTATATATTGTTAACTCTTTTGGAGTTGAGTGTGTTGAAATCTTCCAAATTGTAAGATATCTTTTGAAAACTAGAAGTTCTTATTTTCAGTATAGACAAATGGAGATTTCTTCTGCATTGACAGAATTTTATGTCTTCCTTAAAGCTTCTTCCCTGCCCCAAGGCATGGTGAATGCTCAGGTTGCCTCAGAAAGGGTATTTCTTCTTTAGAACTCTAGGATCAATGAGGCTTTCATGAGACACAGCCCTGCTCATCTTGCATTACTCAATCCTGCTTCTTCCCCTTCCATAATTACTGATCCTAAGAACACTCTGTAATCATCTCTGGCAGCGTCTCCCAGTGTGTCTTCCAGGAAGACAGTTAGCAAGGAGGAATCAAAAGATCAACTGTACTTTTACCTAACCTCAGAAATCAGCTAAATCTCAGTGTTGGACAATTGATCAGAATGTTTTTATTCTGAAACAGAACTAACCTCCTAGGAACGTCTGGTCCTAGTTTCTGCTCTTTGAGCTCAATCTATTACACATCTTTTCCTCCCAACACCTCTTACTTCAGCAGAAAACAAATAAAGCTAACTTTTTCCAGGGCAAGTCGCTTCAGTTCCTGTCATTTGAACCATCTAGGGCTCATTTGCATCCTCTCTCCATCCCAGTAACCCTCTCCAGTTTGTCCGTGTTACTTGTGCCTCCTTTACCACTGCATGACAGCAATGATCTTTTCCCAATGAATAGAGGATGTGATTGCTGCTTGTTGGTGTCAGTTGCATATAATACCAGAAATCTGTGTCAACCACACCTCAGTGCTTACTTTGTACACGACCTTCATATACAATGAATTTGGAGGACTGAGAAGTTGAGACCTGAGAAAGCAAATCACCCCAAGGCTGAAAAGGATTGCATGGCACACTGTATGACACTTCCTGACAGTTCAGTCTTCTAAGCAGACACAAGAATCACCTTCTCCATTGGTCCCATTTCAGCTCGAACTAAAATAGTTTATATCCTCTTCTTCATTACCTCCAATTCCTAATAAGTTTTTAGGAAAAGTAAGACATAGGGGAAAGAAGACAGCACATCTAGACTTTGTACTGTTTGATTGTAGCTCAAGGTAACATCTTGTCTTCACAAATACCTTTTTAAAAGAGAATAAAAACATCATCTGCACTTCCCAAGTGAATACTGGAAGAAATTTAAGGCCTTTAAAGCTGGGCTCAGGGCATCAAGCTCTGTATCTTTTGTTTTTCCCCTCAGGCAAAGTTGTTACTGGTGATTCCCTTGATATTTTCTACAGTTATGTCTCCTGTGACTCTTTCTCCCTCTTGTCACCTGTATCCGTGGTGTTCTTTGGAGCTTATGGAAGCTCTCCTGCCTGTTTCTTCCCCAGTTCTTCAGGTTGTAAAATGATTTATTTCTTTTCTTCCCTATATTTTTAGACTCTCCAATCATTGTTAGTTAGAGATAGCTTCGTGGATGTCTGAACCTTCCCAGAGATGTCCACTGTCCAATGTGTATGTGTGAACAGTGTTTTCTCTCATCAAAGACATATAGATTTCCCAGGGAAAAAAATGAAAAAACTAGAAATTATCACACACACACATACAAATACACTCCAGCACAACAGTAATAACCATTAAAACTTCTGATGTCTTAATTCAATCTGTTTTCATGTAAATTGATATATTTATTATCTTTTGATTTTTCAAAATTGAGTCAACACTGATTCTCACTTAAAAGTATGTCAAAAACATCTTCTCTTGTCATTAGCATTCTGGAATATCATTTTTAATGGGCTACATTGTATTTGAAACTATCAATGCTCCATGACTTATTTTGGTAGTTCCTTATTTTTGGATGTTGATTGATTTTTAATTCTATTATTTTAAATAATTCTGCAGTAAGTATCGTTTAAATCATCATACATGTTTACATATTTATTTATGTAGAAAAAGATCCCAGGAATGATATTGGGTAGTCACATTTCTAAGACTTTGGGTAACTATTTCCAAATAGTCCCTCAATTTGCCCTGTAGCCAGCAATAATTTCAAAAATGCCTACTTTCGGGCCGGGGAGTTAGCTCAGTGGTTCCGGCGCCT
>PVIR01042723.1:0-12096 GCA_004026965.1 Petromus typicus | reverse complement strand
AGTCATCTGTGCTTGTAGACCAGCCTTTACCCTCTTGCTCACTTCCGCTAGAGCCTGAAGTAACGCTCAACTCAGACAGAGTCAGAATGGCCTCCTCTACTTGACTACAATCCTCTAGGACCTGAGCTCCTCTCTGTAGAGGATGCTGGTGACTCGGTAAAAGCAGCTGTGCACCAGTGTCCAAACTGGCAACACGCCTCGAGGTAAAGGCTCCTCCTCGTTGGCCCTCCGGAGGTCCTTCCCCAGGTGTTCCCATTGTGGAAGGTTGAGCACACCTTCCCGCATACCATGGTGAAACTCTGTGGACTACATTGAGGAAGGCTCTGGCTGTCTTAGACTTAACCAGAGTTCCCCCAGCTTTCAATAATTCCTGTAGGGCCTTTTCTAGTTTCACTTTTGAATTCTCTGACCCCATTTTGTAGCTTGGTGCTATCTCTCAAGCACTCCTCCTCCGAGCTCTCTCCCCAGATTTGTAGCTTGGTGCTATCTCTCAAGCACTCTTCCTCCGAGCTCTCTCCCCGGATTTGTAGCTTGGTGCTATCTCTCAAGCACTCTTCCTCCGAGCTCTCTCCCCGGACTTCCTTACCTTGTCGCCCGTCCGCGAACCTTACCTTCTCGTTGCTCCCTCCTAACCCCGTGCTAGGTTCCCGGGTTTCGGCACCAGCCGTCGTGTCCCTCTTGTCCCGCAAGGAAGAACACAACATGCTGCTGGAGGTGCAAGCCTAAAAATTCCCCTTTATTTCCGCATTAGCTCCCTTATATACCCTGGTTCGGCACGCCCCCCCAACACCGCCTACTCTTCCAAATATGGTCAAGGAAATGTTAGACCTTCGCAGGTCTATCTCGGGAGACACGCCTCAGAGAAACACACAGCACAGTATCGATGCAAGTTGCAAGAGGTTTATTCAGGGACAGGCGCTGGGACGTCCTTACACGCAGGGAAGGAACGGCCCTGAAGGGAAAAATAGCACAGCTTATATACATGATTAGGCAGATTAATGGCCAGAGGATACATTTTAGATTTATAGGGTGGTTAGCTCTGAAGTGATTTCTAACTTCTTTAACATTATCTTAGTTTACCACCTGTTTCTGAGAATGGGAGGGTTTTTAACAAGAACCAGGTGTCTTGTTGACCTTGGTGACCAGGCCTATTATCTCATTCTTAGGCCTTGTGGTCTTTGCTTTGCAACTCTGCATTTCGGACTTTTAGATCTTACAGAAACAGCTTGTTTTTTCTCTGAGGCGGAGACTTACACCCCTTACGCCATCTTAGATCGGCTTGCCACAAATTTCATCAGTTTCACTTTCGTTGTTCAATAGGAGAGGCAGGAGTAGTGAAAACAGTACTTACTGAGAAGGGCTGTGAGGAGTATGTGAGATAATGCAGTGAGGGAGGTGCCTGCCAGCCACAAGGCAAGCCATGCTCAGTATTATAAATGTCAGCCAGTGCTAAGCATGATGCACTGCGAGCTCTGCCTCCCCATGCAGCCTTTGGGAAGAAGAGGCAGCTCCGGGGTACAAGAACCTGGCACTGTTGTAACTGTACATGTTAGGAGATTCCTAATACAGCTTTGGGATGAGTCCCAGCAGCCTCTGTTCTGCACGGGTATCTTGGACACTTGCAGGCAGAGCATCAGCTGCAGGTACAGAAGCAGATGGGGATGTGAGCATCAGCATGTGATAGTCAGCTGGGAAAACAGAGCCAGGACCAAGAAGCAGGTAGCTGGGCTTCTGGAGCTATCTGTAGGTGAGACAATGATGTTGTCTGCTCATGCTCCTGAGAAACAGGATCCTATTCCATACAGGAAGGAAAAATTACAAACCCCTTTACTGGCACGAGGGAGGAGCCATGCTGTGAAGCCAGGCCATAGAATCTCTGCTCAGTATTTATGTTTACTCTTTACTCTGTCCACTTCTGCAGGGATGTCGGAGTACAATAAGGAACAGATTCAGTGTCACAAAATTTTAACACAGCAGCAGTGCTCCATTTAAAGAGAGGTGTATTATTTTATTTATTTTGACTTTAAAGAACCAAGACCAGTCATCGGGAAAGCAGGTCAGAAATGTAGCCTACATTAGCATGGGACTGTGTGAGTCAGAGAAATGCCACGGAGAGAATAAAACAAAGGCTACCTGGCTTAATAAATCATCCTTGGAAAGAGAAGCCAAAGTGATCAAGCCTGTTAGCTCCTGCTGGCCCCTTGCGTGGGCTGGACCTCCCTAGGACATCTCCAAGCATTCCTCCAAGTCATCTCCAATGACTGCTTCATTCAGCTCCTCTACCTCTCTGGCTTCCAGCCTCCATGCCCACCACTCACCTGTCTTCCCAGCTCCAGCCTTTCTGACTCCCTGGAGGACTCACGCCCAGCCCATCTCCACAGCTTTGTGTGCCCCTCCTCTGCCCAGAGAGCCCTGTTCTATCACTCTGTCTCTAATACATCCCACGTCTTAGCCATTTCTGCTCTACCTCTCATGTAAAATGTCTTGGCTACTCCTCATTGCTGGGCCAACATATCTGACACCCACAAATTAAAGAAAGACTTGGGTCACATTTCAGTCGATAGTCACCTGGCTCCATGGGAGAGGGCCATGGAGGAGGAAGAGCTGTTCAGCTCATAGCCAGAAAGCAGAAGGGGAATGGAGGAGCCGGGAAAGGAGATAAAGCTTTCCAGGCCACTGCTCTAGTGAGTAGTTGCTTTCTCCTCCCTCAAGGCTCAACTCCCAGTGGCAAGTCACCTATGCTGCCTCCTCCTCCCATCATCCCACAAACACAGGCGTTGGGGTCATTTTATATCCAATCTGTAGCATGAAACAGTGGAATCCTTGAAAGCTGGGATAGTGCTGTTTTGTCCTTGATACTGAACCCCCGGCACACGCAAGAGGACAATATAGTGAAGGGAGCAGGCGGGGCGGTGGAATGCCTGTGGGCGTCACTGAGTGCCACACCTTTCAAATCCTGAGGCTCTCACTGCCCAGGGGGAAGATCAGATCTCCTTCATCTCCCAGGACTGGCTGACTGCAGCTTGCGGGCCACTCATCCTCTTTCCCAAAGTGCTGTAATAATAAATGTAAAAGACTGAAGGCAGTTTTGTTATTCATATTCATAACCATGTTATATACACTGTGCTTTGGAGCCCAAGACAGTTTCTCTTTACTCAGTGTGGCCCACGCAAGACAAAAGGTGAGATGTGCCTGCACTAAAACTTGATACATACTGAGAAATGAGTGAATACGTGCAGACAGCCAATAAGCAGCAGGCACAGAAATGAACAAATGTATCTTTCTTTTTCTGTGCCAATCACCTTCCAGTAATAACAGGCAGCACCACAGGCTCTTGGGAGCCCTTCAAGGTACCTGACTTCATAGCACATGGTAAGGTTCCTCTTCTCTCCTCTGTCACCTCCTCTGTCCTCTGCTCTCCCTTCATCATATTTCCTCTCTCTATTTATCTCTCTCCCTCTGTCTCTCACTATAAATCAAACCCAGAGGTGCTTTTCTCCCAACCCATTTTATATTTTGAGACGAGATCTTGCTAAGGAGTCCAGGTTGGCTTCAAATTTGCCATTCCACACTCCTGAATAGCTGGGATTACAAGCATGGATGCATCAATGTGCCCAGCAAAAAGATCTGCCTTCAAAAAGAGGTGTCAAACTTCAGGTTAACAACTTTAGAAGGGCTGGTTTGTATATAATTGGCTGAGTTTCAAATTAGGGCACTGCCTTGTTATGGTTTATGTCAAGAATGTCCCCACAAAGATCTCATCTACTCATTGGTGAAGGCTTTGGAAGATGATTGGATTATGGGGTGATACAGCTGGCTTGCTACTCAGAGGTGCAGTCCAGTGTGCAGAGCAGGCCACCAGGTATATGACCCAGAAGGATGTATTTCTCTCCTTTTTTCTGCCTGCCTCCAGGCTGCTTTCCTCTCCCAGACCATTCCACCACGCCTTCCTTGCTTGAAACCAACCATCTACTGTCTAAAAATGTGATTCAAAATAAACGTCTCCTCCTTTAAATTGCAGCTATTAGGGGTGTGTGTGTGTGTGTGTGTGTGTGTGTGTGTTTCCAGCAATGAGGAAAGTGACTCAGATAAGTCTACTATGGATAAACAAACAATGCGAGTGTAATGCTTAGTATGAGTTCCACAAGGATATTGGCCAAAGAACTAGGCTGAATCCACATAATCAACTACACTACACTGTGCCCCAATTAATTGTATAATCTGTGAAAGAAGTGTGTATCTCAAGAAATAAAAAAATCACTTTTTTTGAAATTTATATCCCCAAACATGTAGTTGTAATACTTTTCCCTCTAAGAAACAAGTCTGATTGAAATCCTTTTGACATTGGAGTTGTATCCTGCTGGGTAAAATTGGCCCACTTCTTTTCCAATCCTAAACTTCCACATCTTAAGGAAATGTCTATACCACATGGGTACTGTATTTCTATACTATCCTACTTGTGTTCCAAGTCATACTTAAAATGAGAATGAATATTTCATATAAAAAAAAAGAGAGGAAACAAACATAGTTTACCAGAGCAAAGCACACACTTTGTGTAGCTTGTTTCACTAATAGATCATATTTTCTTACCAGCTTATTATCTGGCAATCCAGGCACAGAAACAGATCCATGTACTGAATAATGATGCCATCAAAAGCTGTAAAGTCCCCATGTAATGACACCACAATGAAGGGCTACACCATCACTTTTTAAATGTAAAAGAGTGTACATTTAACCTTATATTTTGTTTCACCCAAATACAATTTTTATGTGGTTAGGTACATACCATTTATAAAATTCTATACTTCTTCACACTTATTTTCAAATAACTTTGACTTATAGTCATTTGTCAAGATAGTATAGCAGGATTGTGCATCTTAATTTTTTCTTCATTTCTCCTTTGGTTCTTTGTTTGGATGGAATTTTGTTTGTTTTTGTGATGTAAAAGACCTATAAAAAGAAAACTAGAAAACTTCACCAATGACTTACAAAAGCATTAGAATTAATGACCAGTATCCCATTCTTGACTTAAAGATTCACTGTTACAGATATGCTAATTCTATGCAATTTCAACCATACATTCAATGATTTTTAAATATTCAACTCATTGATTTAAAATATTATATGAAAATTAACGTGAAAAAATGTCTTCAGTAAAGAGAATTTGCTGAACATCAACAGGTACTGTATTGCTGTTGTCATCCTCAGCATCTGGGTGGTATGTGGCTGAGGATCAGGTTCAGAGGCCCGGACCGGGATGGTGAGTGTGCAGAGTCACCACACAAACTCTGGGGAGCATTTTGAGAATTATTCCGTCTTTAATGAAAATTCAGTTACCTTTATAGTAAAGGGTAGAGGGTGTAGACATACAAGTGGGGACAGTCACAGATTGATTGAAGCATGCACAGAGGCGGGCCATTGTAGATTGACTGAAGAGGCAGTCCTGATTTTGGCTAAGGTGGAGTCACCACAAGGCAGGAAAGCCTGGCTTTTACCTACATATCCCCCCTTTGTCTTTGACACCAAAACCTCGGGCAAAAGCACAGTACTGTAATAAAAATGCAAAGACAAATTTTTTTTAAGGTTTTTTGAGACAGGGTCTCAGTTTGTAGTTCAGGCTGGCGCTGAGCTCAGACTCAAACTCACATCATAGCAATCCTCCTGTCTCTGCCTCCCAAGTGCTGGGATTACAGGCGTGAGCCACCATGCTCAACACTGTGGTATGTGGTACTGGTTGCTGCTGGGTGTGAGTCTCCACTCCCAATATAGGTATGTGGTTACCAGGGATCAAACCCAGGCCCTTGTGCTTGCAAGACAGGCGCCAGAACCACTGAACTATATCCCTGGCCCACAGACAAATTTTTAAAGGTTAAATACAACATAGCAAATGAAAATATACCTCAATGTTTTTAACTACATAATATATACAATAACTAGGAGTTATTTTTTATATACAATAAACTCTACCAATCAAAAGATTGATTTAAAGAGGTAGAAACACATTTTTATCATGATTAATGAGATGTCTATAATGTTCAATTAACAACATATGTACAAGATGACTTGGGGTTTTAATGTATAAGAATGAAAATACAGAAAGCCTTTTTCTTTGATGACAAACCAAGGTTGAAAATGTAATTTTAAACCCTTTCCTGACCAATTCAAAAACAAGCTGCGTGGTGCCAAAATAACCTAGAGCTAACAATGGGCCTTGAATAAAAACCATGTTGTAAACTGGCAACAAAACCTGTTTATAAAGTATATCTCTGATGGATATTAATAAAACAAAGTCTATAGCACCTTAGTTGTATTAATGTATGATCACTTAGAATCTGGCATCCAATAGTCAATAATAAGCAAGTAAAAACAATTATCATTATTTTTTTTCTACTCGATATTTAAGAACAAGTTATAATGAGACCTATATTAAATAAAGTTAATTCCCTACTATCTAACAAGGTCAAACAAGTCTCTTCAGGCAGTACCTTGGAACAATGTAGTCTCTCAGTTGTTCTATAGTGTCAGCCATCAGGATATACCATGGCCTGGCTTAGGCCAAGTGTTGTTTTCAGAAGCATGGGAGATTTTTCTTTTCTCCAGGTGACATTCCTTTGGCACACTTTTGTAGAATCATAGAATCAGGTGAATAACATTTCCTCTTTCTTGGATCTTTATTAGTTGTATTTGACCTTGTAGGGCCAGGGCCAAAATATTGGCTGCCTTTTTAGCCCCGTTACCTTTTTAGTTTTGGTCTCTTAAACTTTAGTTGTTAAATACCCAGGTGAGAAGCTCAGTATCTTTAACATTTGCAATATCAGGAATGAACTTGACTATTATAAATCTATTGCATAAAAGATGTTTAGTTATAAAACACAATCAGGCAGCTATTACAATTGCTAATCATAGTTGTTTTAGTGGTTGAGTAACTGTCTAATGTTAATAGAAAAGGGCTTTAACTAAAGAACTATAAATAATATTTTAGTATAACAATTGTGTCATAATCTTTGTGGTATACTTAAAAGACTGTACAACAGTTAGATGTACTTACTTTCCCAAAAAATGTAAGGCAAATGTCTGAATCAAAAGGTGAATATCATAGACAAAGTTTGAAGACCCATGTAATTATGAAGCATAAATACATCTTGTACACCAGTAAGGCAGCAATAACAAGTATCACAATTATATAAAACCTTATATCCTTGAATGTAGTTTTGTACCGAAGCCATCTTTGTAATAACACCCCCCTTTTAAAAAATAAATTATTATTTTGAAGATGACTAATGTAAACATACCATAATAATACATTTAGAATTTGACCAATATAAATATTTCACAATAACATTTTTATAGGTAAAACCTTTGATGATGACCAGTGAAACCAATTTGCAATAACAGTGAGGCAATATTTGTCGATTAGCCCTACAGTCCTCTGCTCTACCAGCTGAGCTATCGAAGGGAGCACAATGAGGCAATATTTGTTGGTGTGAGTTTTTCATAAGGTTGTGAATATACTGGTGGTCCCACTAGTGAACAAAGACCAGAATAATTATATTATGGGCAGCTGCTGTTCACCAGGGGGAGTTTAACTTAGCAGTATTTCTAACTATAAAGGTTTTTTATTTAAAGGAGAGAATATTTACCTATTTATTATTCATGTATTTATTTATTATTTAAAAAATAACTATACTGTGGCAATAAACATACTATCTGCAGCTGATAAAACCTGTTTGAATGAAAGCTTTTAAGGGAAGATACACAGTGTTTTTGTAAAATAAATTTGAGCATGACTTAAATAAGCAATATATATCTATATTATACATATTTATATGTATTTATATATTATATATTTATATTATACAAATTTATATATATATGGGGGTTTTTTGTTGTTGTTTGTTTGTTTGTTTTGGTTTTTTGAGATAGGGTCTCACTTTTGTAGTTCAGGCTGGCCCTGAGCTCAGCCTCCAACTCACATCACAGCAATCCTCCTGCCTCTGTCTCCCGAGTGCTGGGATTACAGGCATGAGCCACCACGCCCCGCATTGTGGTATGTGGTACTGGTTGCTGCTGGGTGTGAGTCTCTACACCCAGTATGGTATGTGGCTACTGGGGATCAAACTCAGGTCCTTGCACTTGCAAGACAGGCATCGGAACCACTGAGCTAAATCCCCAGCCCCCCTTTTTTTTTTGAGACAGGGTCTCGCTTTTGTGGTTCAGGCTGGCCCTGAGCTCAGCCTCAAACTCACATCACAGCAATCCTCCTGCCTCTGCCTCCCGAGTGCTGGGATTACAGGCATGAGCCACCACGCCTGGCACTGTGGTATGTGGTACGGATTGCTGCTGGGCATGAGTCTCCACACCCAGTATTGTATGTGGTTAACTGGGGATCGAAAACAGCTCCTTGGCTTGCAAGACAGGCGCTGGCTGCGGCCTGGAATTTAGCTCAGTGGTTCCGGCGCCTGTCTTATAAGCACAAGGGCCGGGGTTCGATCCCCGCTAACCACATAACAATACTGGCCGTGGAGACTCACCCCAGAAGCAACTCATACCACATACCACAGTGCCGGGCTTGGTGGCTCAAGCCTGTGATCCCAGCACTCTGGAGGCAGAGGCAGGAGGATTGCTGTGATGTGAGTTGGAGGCTGAGCTCAGGGCCAGCGTGAACTACAAAGCGAGACCCTGTCTCAAAAAAAAAGACAGGCGCTGGACCCTTTGAGCTAAATCCCAGGCCCTATATTTCTTTATATATACACTATGCATACTTACATATATAATATACATACATACACATGCACACACACATATACTTGTTCATTGAGACAAGGTCTCTCTATGTAGTTTAGGTTGGCCTTGAACTCATTATATAACCCAGAGTGGTCTTCAACTCAAATATATATTTAAATTATTTATGTGATAAAAGGAATACCCACTGCCAAGAACATTCTATTGGAATTGAGAGATTTCATGTGACTGAAAATTAAGTCTTCTTCAGATGTTAAGTAGTATCTTCTATTTTAATCATGATGTGCGCAATATTTTTTGGCTATTCATTCTGGTCCTTTTTCAAAGCCGAAGAGAAAAGATGAAAATGGACTGAAATTTTAAAAATTGTGAATATTTATCTAGTGAAAACATTCACAACAGAAGTGAGGCAAAAATGTACATCTTCAGTAGTCTAAATTTGACTAGAGTAAGTTTGCCTACTGAGCCTTGATTTTCTCGCCTGTGAGATGGGCATCCTATGACCTTTCTGGTTCTCTTGTAGCGTGGATACCCTCTACTTGGTTCTCAATGGATGCACAACCTGAGATTATAATCAGACATTTTGCTGGAGGTTGATCACTTTGTCCTCAGAACACAGAGTGGTAAATCTTAAACTTGAGTATCACTCAGTTACCAAAAGGAATTTAAAAAAAAAAACTGCTGGGTGCCACATGTAGTGTCTCTCAGTATGTCTGGGATGTAGCCCAAGAATTTTCTTTCTTAACAATTGTCAGGGAATGCTGATGCTGCTGTCTAGAGACCTCACTTTGTGAACTACTGGAATTGACAACTTATCACTGATAATAGCACCAGAAATCCTAAGTTTAAATTTTGACTCCATTATTACTACCCATAGAATCTTAGGGAAGTCACTTACTATCTAATCTTTAGTATCTATAACAATTTTAGATCTCAGATCTGTGACACATGTACAAACAATGTACCAATTAGAGTCTGTTATAGTCCCGGGCATAGAAGGCAAAAATTTTTTTTCAATATACATAGTTAGATGTTTCAATTAATTACATGAAATCACACAGAAGTTAAAACTTTACAGGAAAAGGAAATAGAGAAGAATGAAACAAAGAGTTTCTTATTAGAATTATATGTATTATATATAATGACAAGTATAGAAAAAAGGTTTAAATATAAGGTCTTGAAAATAAGGAGGTGGGAGATTACTTGTTTTGTTTTTTCTCCTGTCATAGCTGTTGTCACACAGGCAAAACCAAAGCGAGTGTCAATGCTGGACTGGACCTATCTTAGTTTACCAAAGACAGCAACATGAATGGCATCTATTTGCCACAAGGAGTTGGGCTTTAAGCCTCAGGTGTCTATGCCTGAAGTCTGAAGAGGACCAAGAAGCAATAGGGGGCCACAGGTATTGCATGTGTGGACAATTTGTCTGTTTTGTTCTGAAAAGTTGTTGTGTTTTTAATCTAAGGCAGAAGCAACCTCCATTATGAAGGAGCTACACTTTCAAAAACCGCAAGATAGTGGCACCCTGTAAGGGGGTTGCCAATTTGGAGGAGAGACTTCTGTTATGTCATTATTTTTTTCTGCTCTGAAACCTCTCATGTTTACCTGGAGGCTTGGGAGGAGCAAAGCCAGAAATGGCAGGCTTTCCAAAAGAAACAAAGGAAAAACCTGGAAGAGAAATTGGGTCAGTGCCATCTTTGGCATGGTGGTTTAGGCACTGAAATTCTTGAGAGCTGAAGGAAAAAAAATTGAGGATTGGGGCCAGGGAGTTAGCTCAGTGGTTCTGGCGCCTGTCTCGCAAGCGCAAGGGCCCGGGTTCGATTCCCCGGTAACCACATAACAATACTGGGTGTGGAGACTCACGCCCAGCAGCAACCAGTACCACATACCACAGTGCCGGGCGTGGTGGCTCATGCCTGTAATCCCAGCACTCGGGAGGCAGAGGCAGGAGGATTGTGATGTGAGTTTGAGGCTGAGCTGAGGGCCAGCCTGAACCACAAAGCGAGACCCTGTCTCCAAAAACCTAAAAAAAAAAAAAAAATTGAGGATTAGGATAAGGAGGATAACCTGAGATTTTCTGTCTATATTACCCATCTTTTAAAGGGGTGATCTCACTCAGCTCGAGCTTCCCAGATTACTCAGCCTTCTAGAGGCTGAGAGAATGAGGCCATAAAACCACCAATTAGCGATTACCCACAAGGGATCACCCATGAGGGATCACTCACCCAACACTTCTCCGATCCTTCCCCGATATACACGGGTCCTACATTGGGCGCCAGTTGTCATCCTCGGTGTAGTATGCTGCGGAGGATCAGGTTTGGAGGCCCAGACCGGGATGGTGAGTGCGCAGAGTCACCACTAAGACTCTGGGGAGCATTTTGAGAATTGTTCCATCTTTAATGCAAATTCAGTTACCTTTATCGTAAAGGGTAGATGGAGTCAACATACAAGTGAGGACAATTGCGGATTGGTTGAAGCATGCACACAGGTGGGTCATTGTAGATTGATTGAAGAGGCAGTCCTGCTTTTGGCTGAGGTGGAGTCGCCATGAGGTGGGAAAGCCTGGCTTTTAGCTACATACTGCCACAATTTCAATAGTTGTTCAAGCATTGGAGAGCACTACTCAGTGGCACATCACATTCAAGGGAAACTCAGGCACAGCTGACTATTACTCTGCGATAAAAATGACACTTCCAATAACTGACAAGTGTAGATTGTGAATAAATGAATTACTCAATAAATGTTTTGGAAATTAAGTCAGATATATACCATTTTTACTGTAAGTACATTCTAAACAGAATAAAGGTTTAAACATAAAAAACATGAAGGCAGAAGAAAACTTTAAAATACATTTTATTAGTACATATTAATTTTGCAAAATATTTGGTTCCAGCATGGAATTTTCATACATGTGTTAATGTAGTTTGATCATACCCACTACCTGACTATCTATCTTCTCCCTTATTCCCTTGTTGACTTCCTCTTGCCTAATAATCATTTCTCTTCTTTTTTTTAATTTGTTTTTTTTATCTTTATTGGTACATTAAATATACACATCATGATTGCACTCCATAATGGGGATTTGTACCAGTATAAGACACAACTTAATTCTCATTTTTTCCCATAGCCCTACCCACCCTACCACCCCCCCATAAACATAAAATTTGTTTCCTTACTTTTTTGTTACAATCTCAACATTTTCCCCCTTCACCCTATTTTACATTGAGCATTTTCTATTTCACAATATATAACATACAATGCTAGGACTCATTTACATCTTTATTTTCTCATACCAGAGAAAAGATGCAATATGTACCTATCTGTGCCCTATTTATTTCACTTATGAGGATATCC
>PVIR01042722.1:0-12103 GCA_004026965.1 Petromus typicus | reverse complement strand
AAGTGAGATATATTTTTATCCAAATCCTGGAATTGTACATTGAACTCCTCCAATTTATAGACTATGTTTTTCAGATAATCAAGCCTCACTGTGAAGCTAATCAGGCAAGGCAAGGTTACTTTTCATTAGAAAAGGGATGATTTCACTTTGAAATTCATACTCTGTTGTATTTGCCTAAGTCCTTTGTACTAAGACATGTTAATTGATGGAAAGATGGACTGACTGTGAGGTAGGAAGAAATAGGCAACGCTAGACCTGGATGGGCAGATAGATTCTTGCCTTGAGGTTTTGTCTTATTGTTTTTTTACACAGTAGAAAGGCTTTGTGCTCACACTTCAGTTTGAAGATCACCTACATACTACTTGTGTAAAGCTAGGTGACCATAAAGAAAACAGACGGGGACAATGTGAAAAGAAAGAGTAGACAAGGACTTCAAGATCTACTTTCAATACTTACAGTCTTAATATCATATATTTAAGTAGCATGTATATCATTTGGGTTTGCTTTGACTTTCTGATTGTTTAGTATTATTCACTAAAAATGGAAAAGTTAGGATACATGTGGGTGCTGCCTGTCATAGGGAATGGTGCAAAGAGAGGAGAACAAATGCATTTGGGTTTGAATCCTTGTGCGATTACTTACAGGTAACTGTGGCCACAGATAAATCAGTGATCTTTGCCACCCTTTTGCTTTCACATCCTTAAAATAATAGCATCTATCTTGCAAACTGCTGTTAAGAGTTGGAGATACTGCATTTTTTCTTTCAATGAAGATTTATCAAAGGCCACTATGTCTGATGCACAATGGCCAATATGGGGCTTGTGATATAAGAAATTACCAATCAACTGTAAATAAAAGGAATATGTCCAGAAGTGGATTAAAACAGAGGGATACTTCTAAATGTCAAGCATTTATTTATCCTTAAATTCAGAAGACTCTTAGATATTCAGAATATGATTTTTAACAAGTTAAAAGCATGACTCACATGCAAATATGAGTGACTACTTGTCAAAGGTTTTATCGAACTCAGTGTTTAATGATAGATCCAAAATGAAGACAAAATTAGTTCTGAGAAAGCAGACAAGCAAGGATATAAATACATATTCCATCAGGAGAAATAATATTAGAACATGATAGCTTGGTTAGATATCACATTGGTGTGTGTTATTTTGCCCACAGGACAACAAAGCAAGAATCTTTACAGTTATCTTTTTCAATTTGATAGAATACAACAACAGCATGTGATTTTACGATGTCTCTCATCAAATAGGAAATAGAAAAGTCGAGCCTAGGTAATTAGATAAATAGTACTTGAGTGGGCTAAGGACATATTGAAAGGGATTGCTATGTCTTTTTGCCCTTATTTTCAAGTTTTGGATTTTTTAAAAAAAGAATTCTACCGGTACCCAGTTACTGTACCAAATGTAGCAGACATTATTTTTCCATGGTTTTAAACAAAATTTAACATTCCCTAAAATGTGTAGAAGTACACGTGCATTATTATACTCTCAATTAACATTTTAAAATTAGACAAGCTTTGGGTAATGCCAATATTCTAAAAATAATATGTAGGTTAGCTGAAACAAAGGGGCATTTTTGCTAAGGAAAAAGCCAGGAAAGGAAGTAAGGAGCTTATTGTGATAGTATGAGGCAATCCTATTAATCTCAGAGACGATGTCCCTATAACTGATTATATGTATTATGAAATTCTATAATGTCTGCTATGGTATAATAGTAAACACACAACTATAGTCAATTTTGTAAGATATTTGCTCAGAAATAGCCATGTTTATTATCTCAACAACCTTGTGGTTGGAGCAGACACATTATGCCTTTCATTTTAGGGATAAAAATGTGAATTAGGAAGTGGTTCAGTAACAGGGCCAAGGCTGTAAATCAGGGTTGCTGTCTTAACTCTAATCTGTTGGACTCGACAGGCTGGAGATGGCTGTAAAAGCAGCTCCTGGTTTCCAGAGGAGTTATATTCCTGAGGAACATTTGTAGGTCAGTTGTTTTGAACCTTACACTTTTTTTTCCCCTTAGAACTCACTTGATGAATAAAGGTTCTATCTCCAGTTCGGCCCACCAAAGCTTTTAACCCACAATGTATCAGGATGTTAGCAATGCAAAGTCTTGCTTCTATTGGAAAGTATTTGAACTCCCTTTGGCAACATGTTCTTCTGTGCCCTGTCCCTTCCACTTGCGCTGAGCTGGAGACCGTGTCTAGCCTCAAATGGACTGGAGCTCTCATGGAGATTCAAGAGACAGGCTGGCACCAGGGTGGCAGGCAACATGTGATGCAGGAGTTTTGGGGAGAGGCTGGCATAGGGGTCTGCAGGACAGAGGCGGGACTTCAGGGATGAGATGAGGAGAGGATGGTGAGGGGCTGGGTCTCAGCTTCCACTGAGTGTGGCTGGTGTCCGGAGAGTTTTGTAAAAGTGGCAAACCCTGGCAGTGAGAGGAGGGATCCTCGGCTCTTAGCTTGGAAGCACTGTTAATCACAACTCTCAGAAACAGTTCAGTGACACAGGCAGAGCGAGTGGAGAGAAATAACAAAGTTGCCTTTTGTTCTCTCTCTTTGGACTTCAATTTATTCAATACACACAATTCTTTAAATCTTCTTAGGATTCTATAAAATGTATTGTCACTGGAAGGGAAGACTAGCTAATATTGAAAAGTACGAAGAAAAACATAAAGGTCTTACAAATCCCTTCATCCTCGATGAGTATTATTATCTTCAGGGTTTTAATCAGAATTGGAAAACTATTACTTAAGTGGCTCTAGAAAAAATTCCAGAAACTTCTCAATGAAGGAGCTTGGGGTCCAAGCCTAATTGGCTCATCATTTTAATATTCCTTTTCTATCATTTTCTCAGATTAGGTAATGTTACAGATTCTCTCTAGTATTTGCTTTTTAGGCAATCAGTATATCAGATTATGTAATTTTTTGCTCTTGGACTTTGTCTTGTTACATTCTCCTTTAATTATTAAGAGGTATGGAGAAATAGAGGAAGTTTCAGCGTGCAAACGTCTGAGCTACATATCACAAAATGTTGAACTGTGAATAGGGGACATTCTCATTTATCCTTATACTTGCCAGCACTGGGACTTGCTATTTTTTTTTTTTTTCAGTATTGCTGTCTGAGAAGGAGAAAATGCTTCTCATTCTTACTTTTCTTGGAATTCTTTGTAGAGGTTCAATATTGTTGCTACGTGTGATGACAGATGCAAGAGTTGAGATTGGAAGCTCAGAGAGGGAGGTTGTTTTGTGGATATCCTGTGTACTGATGGGGCTCACACTCTGTGCTTTCACTTAAATTTTACTCATCTGTGAAAAGGGACTAACAACAATATGCATTTCAGGAGGCTTTTGAGAAGATTAGTTGAGCAAATACCTGGGAAGTCTTTATCCCTGTACCTAGAACATGGCAAACTCTTAATAAATGTTAACTTACTAAGTTTTTGTATATAAAACAAGTGGATGAACTGAACCATTCCTAAAGCCCCACTGTAGGGGCACAACTCTGGGTCTGTGATCATGAAAATTTACAGCTGTCCTTGTTTGATCCATAATCTGAAGAACTGAGGACACAGCTGGTTTAAAATGAACAACAATGAGCTGGATGATCGCTCGCAATTTAAGCAATGCATGCAACAAAAATGAACCAGGAGATTAATATAAACAACATAACCTGTAAGCTGTGGCTTTCACATAGCAAAAGACTAGAAAAATCAAGTTACAAGAATACAGCTGACAACATTTAAAGCTACCTGTTTAGCTAAGCGCGTGCTTGTATTGAAGAAGATAGAAATATAGCTCAAAACCACGCAGGTAAATTCTATAGAACATGAAAAACAGTTATCAACTGTCATTCATCTCCGCCTCTACTGAAAATCAACAACTCTTATGTAGAAGCCAAATGTAAATATTTGAGAAAGTGGAATAAAGTATGCTTATCAAGAGGAGTCAAGAGCTGCTGACCTGTCAATATTTCACTCTTCTAAGTCAAGGTTTTGTAAGCTCATCTCAATTCATCCAAATATTGAACATAGCAAGTCTTGAACGGGCAATTCAACACTCAGAGTTATTTATTTCCAAGGGAAGAAAAAAGAATCCCAGGTATAAAAAGAATTATCTGCTCTAAATGTGGAATTCCAGAATCTCACAGTTTAAAGGCACTTAGAGATCTAATCTTTAATGTTTGTGGTGATAATTTGGCCTCTGCTTAAAGGTCACAGAGTGGTAGATGTTATAAGCCTTCACTGACACCGCTGTCCCTCTAGACACACCAGGGTATCTCATGCTCCATCTCCTTAAAATTACACTCGGCTGTGGATGCGATGACCAATGAAATTTAAGTGAAAAGGTCGTGAAATATTCCAGGCCAAAGTGTTCAAGGTCAGTTTGCATCAAGCTCTGTTTCTTTCCCATGATGCTCCTGGGGACTGGTATGGTCTGGTAATATCCTTGAGATCATGGAGCCTCTGCAATGTTAGATCTCTGGTTCCAACTGCAGGTGGGAATTTGGTGGTCTGTGTTGGACAGAGAGTGTAAACAGGAAGCAGACTTTGTAGGATGAGCCATTGAGGTTGGGAGCTTCTTTGTTGCTGTAGCACAAACCTGACCCACTTGATCGATACTCTGTAAAACTTTGCTTTTATGTAAACCCCCTTTCTAGCTGGATGGAAACATTACTTTAATGTTGCATCTCCTAGTGAGCTAAGATGTAACTCCATATAAAAGTAAAATTCAATCTTTTTAAGACATCTGGAACAGAAGAGAATTGTCACGTTTGTTCTTCCACATGACAATGCTTCAAATGTCAGAACATAAATATTATGTTCCCCATAAGTCCTCTTTTTGTAAAGAAATTCTGTTTTTCTCTCGACATATGGTTCTTTGGTTTTTACCATTCCGATTGTTCTTTGTATAACTTTTATTTTGTCAATGTCCCATTAAGATATAATGTCTTGAACTGAATAAAATTCTTTAAAAAACCAGATACTGCACAAGAGTTCATTACTTGGCTTTTAAAAATTTTGTGATGGTATGATGTATTGTAGTGATTTATTAGGGGTAGTTATTTTAGAATGTGTTTGGATGTTTTCTTTCTTTTTGTGCTGGGGATTTGAACCTAGGGCTTCATGCATGCTAAGCACATGCCCTGCCATTGAGCTGCACCCCCAGCATCAGAGGTGACATTAGATGATGGGGCTCAACATAGAGTTTGTTTCAGGAAGGGTGTGCCTCTGTCAGATTCCAGTGAAAGATATGGCAGAGGGGAGTGACATCAGGAATATAAGGTGAGCCATATGTGAGGCCCAGCTCAGGGTGAATGGAAATTGCTGAAAACTGTAATGGGAGGACAAATATACAATTGTATTATAGAAAAATAACTGTGGAAAAATTAAAAAGGGTAATCACTCTATGGGAAGGGTTTGAACCTGAAACAACACAAGTTTTGATTGGCTGTTAAGTATAAGGCACTGAAGCATGGTTGGTCCACTGGTGAATAAAGTGAGTATTTGAAGACATAAAGCAGTAGATGGATAGTAAATACAGTCAATGAATATGCTATAAAGATCAGGCATGGGCCGGGGATTTAGCTCAGTGATTCTGGTGCCTGTCTTGCAAGCGCAAGGACCCGGGTTCAGTCCCCCGGTAACCACATGCCATACTGGGTGTGGAGACTCACTTCCAGCAGCAATCAGTACCACAATACACAGTGCCGGGCGTGGTGGCTCATGCCTGTAATCCCAGCACTCGGGAGGCAGAGGCAGGAGGATTGTGATGTGAGTTTGAGGCTGAGCTCAGGGTTAGCCTGAGCTAACAAAAAGCTAACAAAGCAAGACCCTGTCTAAAAAAAAAAAAAAAAAATCAGGCATTATATGTCTGTATGAATAAACAGAAAGAATATAGGAGAGAGACTGACAATACAGACAGAACTTTTAAAGTAGAGATTTCTAGCGATGACAAAGTCAGTGACTAGAGGGGAAAACTCATCTGAAAGCTTTAAAAACATTCCAAATCCAGAAGTAGAGTTGCCTTGGGAACTATCCAGCTACAGCTTGCCTACACGTTTTCTTTCTTGTACTTCTTCTGTTCTTCTTTCCTGTAAATATTACCACTTTCTTTAGGCTGAATTTTCCTCATGGTAACAAGATAGCTATCAACAGTGAAGAAGAATCCATTTTTCCTTGTTCATATCTGGAGGGGGAAAACGTTCCTATTCCCTACAACCACTGAACAAAAATTCAGAGCATTGTTCTGATAGGATTATTCCTGTCATTCTGACCAGTCATGAGCGAATTCTGCAGGTAAGAGATAATGCTTAAGGTAGATAGATGCATTGCTACCAACCACAACTGGGGGTATAATTAGCCGTGGTGGAAGGTGATGTGAATCCTGTGTAGATATGTATTATTTACTTTTCTGTCACTAGAACAAGTACCTGCCATTCACAACTTGAAGAGTAAAAGGTTTATTTCAACACAGTTTCTCAGCTTTCAGTTCATGGTAGAAGGAGGAACTTCCATGCATGATGGAGGAAAGCTGCTCTCCTCATGGGAACCGAGAATTAGAAAGACAGGAAGAGCTGGAGAGAAAGGGATCAGCGACCAGATACTGCCCACAAGGGCGTGCTCCCATGATGCTGTTGGGCATGCCCAGATGCAGGGTCTACTGGTTTCCTCAGTGTCCCTTGGGCCAAAGATGTTGACAATCAAGATTATCCCTCACAAGGCAACTCTCCATATGTACAGTATTGTGTAAAGTAAGTGAGAAAAATGTCAGAAAATTGTTCTAGATTCCTAGGTAGAAATTTTACAAAGGAATGGAGATGGTGATGACTGGATGTTGGGGAATGAGAAAGATACTGACATGAACACCTCACCCTTATATATAAGAGGTGGGAGAGAAGAAGCAACATTCTTTTGTGTGGGTATTTTAGGAAAGAGAACACTTCTTAACTGGTGGAAAAGGGTACAGTTAGGAATGGGGTTTTAATAGGCTTTGGGAGAAATTTTGTAGCTCAGAAATGGCAGCAGAGAAGTGTTGATGCCCTTAATTATATTCATTTCAAATAGAGGGTCTGGTTAATAGTTCAACCATGCATCATACAGATGGGGGCTTCCAGATATCTCTCTGGTAGCTCTGTACATCTGTATTTTGGAAGAAAGTGAGGAAAAGGTCAGAGTAGTTATGGGGCAGAAAGAAAATGGGAGAGAAAGCTGCTCTGTGAAATCTTGTTTTTCTGGAGTTGGATGCACACTTTCTATCATATGGGTAGTAATTTTTCAACTAATAAAATTTTTAGCTACCTAGTAACTAAAAACAGGTGTGCATAATGAGCATTTTGAAACCTATGCATAAAGAACCCATTTCTGGGACTTCAGAATCGCCTTCACAGCCATTTCCGTATCATCGTTCATATTCTTGTGGTGATTAGAGCTGGTTTTTCCTTCACTGAACACCAGTATCAGCTGCCACTGGACCCCTGACTACAGGAACAGCTGCTCTTGCTCACCCTCGGGTTGCATTCCTCTCTCTTTCTTTCACTTCAGCTGGAAGTAATGTGAGGTTTCCATCTGGAAATCCACCTCCATGGAGCTGGATGGTTGTCTCCACTTAGCACTTCCGGGTCAAGACCTCCGTGAGCGTGGAAGTGGTTATTTCCTGGGCTGGTATCTGCTCAAAATGCCTCCGCTTCCGGGTTACCCTGAGAGTTCGAGCTAGAGAGGCAGTGCCCAGCCCCGGCTGGCATCTGGCCCTTCTCACTCTGCCAGCAGCGAGTGCCTCTTGTTTGCTTTGGCTCCCACTGTCCTGGCCCTCCTCTGTGCGAAGAAAGACACACACAGCTCTACGCTTCAGCCATCTCCTCTCATACTCTCATTCCTATATTAGGTAAACTCATGCTAGTTACTATATCTGTATGTTTTATTCTATGACGTTTCAAATTTCGGCCTTGGATCTCTTGTAGTATTTTTGGTTTCTTTTCTTAGCATTGACCAGTTTCTGCCTTATGTGGTTGATTGTATGTTTGTCCAGTCGGTGTTCATCACCCAACCCTTGTTATACAGTATCTGTCCTGTCTTCACAACACAGCAAAGGTTTTACTCCTGGTAGTTGAGCATAAGGTTGTTTTCTCGCCTTATACTTGCTGAGATACTATCACGGTGCCTTGGGAATAATCGTCACTCAGATATTTGATAAAATAAATGTTCAGATAGGTAGACATGTAGTTATATTAAATTATATTAAATCCATTAGAAGATGAAGAGGCTGAAATTTCACTTTTAAATGAACTATTATTATATTGGTTATTTTTCAATCCACAGATTTCACATCTTGTTAGTAATAGAAACAAGGTACCATTTTATACTTTGGCAGGGATTTCTAAGGAAGGGGGAACAGATTTGTAGCAAGCATGCTACTAGCCATCTTTTTATAGTCTTCTAAATATCAAGCATTAATTAATAAGCCTGGATGGTTTCTCATAACCCTTCTCAACTCTGTCCTACTGACAGCAACCAAAAGTGATTAGAACAGACACATAATATCGAGCATTTAAATCGTTTGCTAACCAAATGAGAATACTGCAGAGAAGATGTGAGTCGGACGATTTCAAAACTCTATTCCACTGGCACAGTTCTTGCTGCAGAAATGAGTCTACTGTAGTCTGTGGTGTTCATGAGCAAATCAATAGGAAAAGTGAGAGAATATTTTCCTTCTTAAAGCTTAAGTTGCTTGAACCCTGAAATATTGTAAATAGCATCTAAACAGTCCTTAACTACAGCCATAAAATATACTTGGGTTTAGAAGAAATGACTTATAATTCTTATAAGTCATGTATAGTCCATAAAGTTAATTCTTCAGGTAGAGTGGTGTCTGCAGTAGATTCTTTGAGAAATATGATATAAACAAAAGTGTTAAAATGCTTTATTATCTGATGCAATTGAAATATTTATACTTAAAGATAGAGCTGCTGACAGTCCTCCCAGCTATGAGGCAATATTCCTAAATCTATATTTTATTATCCTTTATATTAAAAGAAAGGATAATGGTACCATTAACACAATGGCTGTTAATCTAATGGAACATTTTTTAGTTTTACAAGGCTGTCTATGTAAACAGTCATTAATCTTTGGAATATTAAGATAAAAATCTTAGAAATATTCAGTTATTAATTTTTAAATGTACCATAAAGCTCAGATCTAATGGAAGAAAACCCATAAAGCAAAGTTGTGAAATCTTTGTGATGTTAGTCATATGAAGAAAGAAGTTGATTCAAATATCTTTGTGTTTTTAGTTGCTTGTTCAAATTCACATTGTTGACCCAAGCTCAAACATGTCTTAAGAATAGTAAATCTCCTAAAGTAGGAAAATATGTCCAATATGAAGAAAGAGTAAATATTTTACTGGAGGAACATTTCCCACTAACTACTAGCACTCTATAAATATGTCGATTTAAAGTTCTGACTCTTTAAAAGGACTTTCCAAAGATTTCCTAAAAAATAGTTTTAAGGTTAAGATAGTGATAATAGATTTTTTCCACCAGAGTAAATACTAAGAATGTGCTTAATATTAAAACTAAAAGAAAGTTAATCCCAGAAATAGTGAAGCATAAAATTGAAAGTATGAGAATAGGAACTGATTTGTTAAAATGACCAAATCAATACAGGTTAATGCCAAAGAGCAAAACTACACATTCTGGTGAATCCCTGTGATGGAGTGGATTGATTTGATGTTTCATTTCTTTATCATTTCATTTGTTTTCAAGATTTGAAATGAAACTGTGAATCTCAGTTGATGAAAATTATATTAACTTTACAAGATATGAAATTTGCAGCCTTTTTTACTTTGAGTTTGAGAAACAAATTTTATGGGTTAAAAGTAACACTAGCCTTTTTAACAATTTAGAACTCTATTAATAGCTAAACAAAGACAAGTATTTTAAAGAAAATATACAGTTTATTTTTGTTTAATTTCAAAATGCAGGCAGTGTGTGCCAGTTAATCTTGACTGTCAGCTTGACTGTAGAGGAGACTCCGGAAGTGACTGGGTCATGGGGGCGGAGGACTCAGTGAATTAATTCTCCAATCTTCAGAGCTCAGTGTGTTGTGAAGAGCGTTGGCCCAGCTGGAGGAGGTGGGTCCCTGGGGTGTGACTTTGGAGCACACATCTCTGGCTGGTGCTTTTCCCCTGTTCTTTGCTCTCTGGCCACCATGTGGGGAGCAGCTTTGTGCCACCATGAGATTCTGCCTCACATCAGACCCACAGCAATGGAACCCAGCTGGCCATGGATTGAAGCTTGTATATGAGACAAATCTCTGTTTTTTGTTGTTTTTTTTTTTAATCTTGTGAGTGTCAAATACTTTTTCCCAGCACCACAAAAGGTGATCAGTACACAATACTCTTAGAGCAAAGGGAAAGATATTGACAGCTATTTATCTACAATTTACTTACTAATGTATTCTCAAATATTGTACAATATGTATTATATCTCGGTTACTTTCTTGTTGCTGGGACAAAGTGCCCAACATCTACCACACCTAGCTACAGTAATGATTTTTGTGGAGATTTTAAGATTAAAACTTTGAGGGTCAGGGATTTATCTCAGTGTTTCTGGCATCTTCCTGGCAAGTGCAAGGTCCCGATTTTTTTTTTTTAAATCTTTATTGGTACATTACATATACGCATCATGATTGCACTCCATAATGGGCATTGTACCAGTATAAGACACAACTTAATTCTCATTTTTTCCCATAGCCCTACCCACCCTACTGCCTCCCCATATACATAAAATTTGTTTCCTTTCTTTTTTGTTATAATCTCATTATTTTCCCCCTTCACCCTATTTCACTTTGAGCATTTTCTATTGCACAATATATAACATACAATTCTAGAACTCATTTACATCTTTATTTTCTCATACCAGAGAAAAGATGCGATATGTACCTGACTGTGACCTATTTATTTCATTTATGAGGATATCCTCAAGGTATGTCCATCTAAGTAGAAATGATTCAAACTTATCATTTTTTATGGCAGAGTAATACTCCTTTCTGTAGAAGAACCACAGCTTTTTTTATCCAGTCTCCAGTGGATGGACACTTGGGTTGTTTCCAAGGTGTAGCAATCACAAATTGGGCTGCTATAAACATGGGTGCACATATGTCACTGTGATATGAGTCTTTGAATTCTTTTGTGTATATACCTAGCAGTGCAATGGCCGGGTCAAATGGGACCTCCAATCCTAGCTTTTTGAGGAATCTCCAAACTGATCTCCATAGGGGTTGTACAAGTCTACAGTCCCACCAACAGTGGAGAAGGGTTCCTTCTTCTTCGCGGCCTCGCCAACATTTGCCATTGGCTGAATCTGAAATGGCAGCCATTCTATGTGGAGTGAGATGAAATCTCAATGTTGTTTTCATCTGCATCTCTTGAATGACTAATGATGTTGAACATTTCTTCATATGCTTCTTAGCTGCTCTTACTTCTTCCTCTGAAAAATATCTATTCATTTCAGATGCCCATTTTTGAATTGGGTCTTTAAATTTTGGTTGGCTGATTTTTTTGAGCTCTTTATGTATTCTAGATAGTAGCCCTTTGTCTGAGGAACAGCTGGTAAAGATTCTTTCCCACATTGTTGGTTGCCTTTTTGCTCTGTTGGTGGTTTCCTTTGCCGTGCAGAAGCTTTTTAAAAGAATGAGGTCCCATTTGTTGATTTCTTCAGCCAATTCCTGTGCTATAGAAGTTTTGTTCATGAAGTCGTTCCGTAAGCCAATGTCTTCGAGAGTTTTACCTAACCTGTTTTGCAGCAGGTTTAGAGTGTCTGTTTTAATATTTAAGTCTCTTATCCATTTTGATTTTAGCTTGGTACACGGTGAAAGAGTTAGATCTAGTTTTAGTCTTTAGCAAGTTAAAGCCCAGTTTTTCTAGCACCATTTGTTAAAGAGGCTATCTTTCCTCCATTGAGGATTTTTGGCTCCTTTGTCAAAGATGAGGTGGCTCAGTGTATCTGGAGTAGTTTTTGAATCTTCTATTCTACTCCATTGATCCTCAGGTCTGCTACTTTGCCAGTACCATGCAGTTTTTATCACAG